>CAKNWT010262609.1:0-21248 GCA_932066315.1 Andricus coriarius
TAAATTAATTAAATTAATTAAATTAATTAATTAAATTAATTAATTTAATTAAATTAAAATTTAAATAAATAGTTTTTAGGTTAGGTTGTATTTCACTTTCGCTCTAATTAAGATTTCATAAAATTCTATGGTCATTTTAACAGTCGAAATTTAAAAGCATGTCAAGTACAATTCTCTCTCGCCCTCCTAAGTTCCCACTCCCTCTCTCATGTTTGCGAAGTGAGCTGGCTGGCCTGCCAATCTCGATAGGGACGGATCCTGCGAAGCTCGGATAGGGTTACCCCTATCTGGCGCCTGATGAAAAGAAGGAACAACAAGCTTCGTGGGTCGTCTGTGGGTCAAAAGAGTATGACCTACGAACTCGGTTTACTCCAAAAGTTTGGCCGAGATTTCAGGTAAGTGGCAGCTAGTTTATAATTAGGTTTTCTTCCTGGGCCGCCCCCTGGCCAGGACGCGCTTAGCCGTGGAGCAAACGAAGAACTTGTCTGGTTCGTGCTTCGTAGGAGGAGTTGTTTATAATAAAAAAAATATGGTCTTCGAGTAAATAAATCAGGCAGTGAATATTTTCGTGGAAGAGGTAGTTATTTTTTTTCTCCTCTACTTTTTTTCTTTTACTCGGGAATACCCCTGAGATAAAACAAGGCCCGTGGATTGACCAGATATTTAAAAATTAAACAATTGAAGACATTTTTAGGGAATTAAACGTAATTCCAAAAACTTAAAGATTGTGCATGTGTTTCCGAAATTCTGTGGTAAGTTGAGGAACTTGCGAGCAATCCTCGGTATTTTCTACTCGATAATTTCTCGAAATTTGAAAGAAATTTACGTAATCTATTTTTTTTTGTGTAAAATAAATTTGAGGATGAAGAAAATTTTTAGAAGGTTTCAGTAATTTTGCAAAATTTAAGCAAATTTTATAAACTTCTTTTTTCCGTGATTGGCAGAATTGGAAGGAACTTTAGAAATTTTTTGGATAATTTAAGGGAAATACGTAGATTTTGAGCATTTTTCTAGAAAAATAAAGAATTCGCGCGGGTTTTCAATATTTTAGAAGAAAACCTAGAATTTTCGGGTATCACAAAGATTTTTTGAGGGATAAAGTGAGGTTGAACGAAAGTGTAAAAAATTTAAGTGCAGTTACGAGATATTTTTCTTTTCTTTTAGGTACTCGACTTCGACATAAGGTAGGGTAATGGACTCGTACGGCCCTGTGGAGGGGAGTCAGAGCAGGGTAACAATCGGGAAAACCCCGGTTTACTGGAAAGTTCGGCAAATAGCGAAACACAGTCCGTAGCCGGAGGCGCGTCGGAAGGGCTGATCGAGGGTCAGCATAGGCGATCGAGGGCCAATCTAGGCGCAATAATAGCACAGTTGCCAAGTTGGGCAAACGACCAAACGGGAGAGGTCCTTAGGCCAATTCTTAGAGGGTTGAAGCTAAATACGAGCGGGGTGGTTATAATCCTACTCAAGACGATAGACAAGATGGACCGTATCGGGAGAGACCGGAATATGAGGGCTATGCGGAAAGACACACACTTGGGCCAGGAGCCCCGTGCGAATTTGAACCGGAAGTCACCACGAGTCACGGGTATGCTCTGGGATGTGGGCGAGGCCTCATGCGACCCCTTATCAAACCAAGAGACGTGACAAGAATCGTGGAAGGGTGGAAGGTCAGCTTCAACGGACAAAAGTGCTCAAGTGTGGACAACAATGGTTCCGTCAAAACAGATGAAGATATAACACATGGGACCAGTGTAAGCGGCATTTCATAGATCCTTTGACGTAGGCAAGGCCAAGAGGAACCCGTAGCAGACTACCTGACCTGCATGTACGAGCTTTATCAGCTCTCGACAAGGCCAATGGATCTCGAGGTCCAAATGAATAGGGTATACGCGAACCTCATATCCGACTTTAGGAGGGCCATTAGGCGTTACGAATTTACAGACTATAACGGCCTGGTGGTCCTAGCGGCAGAATGTGAGCGCGTAATATCTACGATAGGTGAAGATATAGCCCCTCCGCCCCCCGAGAAATCCCTTATCTCAAGATAAGCGTAAAAAGGGAAGAGGGCCCAGCCGAAAAAGAGTAGTTCTGTGGCCGCTATCACCCCAACTTTAAGCGATAGCGACAATCCACAGAACACATCTGAGTTGGCACACCTGATTATAACGCTTATCGCAGCGATCGGAGTCGAGAAGCGTGCAGCAGAAGCCAACTCGGCTAAGGACAAACCGTCGAGTAAGTCCACGACCGAGGAAACCAATAGGCGTAATGCCGGGAGTCTTATACCTCTGGTAAACAAGGGGATGATTTCGAAGTAGAGGGTTCGAGTTGCCGACAGAAAGGTCACTTCCAGATCCGCTGTACGAAAAACCGACAGCGTAATTATTGGAGTCGGTGCCGCAAGGAGGAAGTGACCACCAAAGAATGCGTTAGGGTCAACCCTTCTCCATCCAGTCCCGCATCGGCCCTACAGGACGACAGGCATACACCGGAATAGATCAGGCCCGAGCCGATGGAACCGGCAGTAGTGGGGATAGCCCAGGAGGCCCTCGGCGGACAAGATCCCGGAAATCCGCAAAGTAGAAACGGAAGACACCATCATTCTTAGTACAAGAACGAGGGTGCGCGAACAACAGAAACACTGGCAAGAGATTGAGGCGACACTGGCCCTGCTAAAGGCGAATGAGCCACCAGCGCTATCATCGGATCCAAGGGAGAACAAAGGATTTACCTTGCGAGTCTTTACGACTGCCCGAATGCTTTAATCGATAGCGGTGCATCCCGAACGGTCATGTGATATATTGGATTGGTAATAGCTGAGCGGTATGGGACGACCCTACCTACAGCACCGATCCAAGCAGTCATGACCGTCATACATTCGGAATCGAACACGATGGAAGCAAACGAGCTTGGCACATGGAAGACTACCCGGAATTAGTTCACCACTATACCGAGGAGGGTACAGAGCTGGCAGTGGAGAGGAGTGACGAAAATCCGACAACGTTAGACCAGTGTTGCGGCGTCAGAGAAATAACAGCTGAGGAGCGAACAAGAAGTGGATACGTTAGTTGCCGGGATAATTAAGCCCACTCCTGAGGTAGTTCTAGCAACCGATCGCATAACTCATAGCATAGATGTCGGGAGACTCCCACCGTTAAAACAGAGGTATTATCGAGTGTCCCCGAAGGACCTGAAAAATATGCAAGATGAGGTGAGTTGAATGTTAGCCGAGGGTATAGTAGAGCCGTCGGAAAGCGGGTATTCCAGTCCCGTAGTAATGGCCCGAAAGGCTGATGGAACATATAGATTTTGCGTGGACTGCCGTGGGCTCAACAAGGTCGCGAAACAGGATGCGTATCCGTTGCCAAAAATGGACATGATACTCAAACAACTCCGCGCCGCAAAGTACATAGCGACCTTACATTTGATGTGGGGGTACCACCAAATCCCGATGGCCGAAGACAGTAGGGAGTACACAGCGTTTACAGTACCTGGAATAGGGCTCGTTCAATTCACAAGGATGCCCTTTGGACTGTCAGGAGCCACTGCGACATTCCAGTGACTGGTAGATTCCCTCATAGGGCCGGATATGGAGCCTAACGTCCATGCGTACCTCGACGATATAGTCATCGTGAATGAGATATTTAAGGGTCACCAAGAATGGTTAGCACGAGTAATGGACCGCTTAGAGCATGGCGGACTGATCATAAACCCTAAGAAATGTGAATTTCAAATATAACGGATACTGTTCGGTTCTTGACGTGCGCTCCGTTTCGTCTCGCTCTATACTTGCAATAAGTTATTTATTAGACAATTTTGTACTTTTTATTGTATCTCAGTGATTGTATTTGTGTTCGAAGTGCAGTGCATATGTTGCATTTAGTGATTTTGGGCTCTTTGGTGCTTAAAAGACTATTTTTCAGTTTCGGAGGTCGACAGTTCTAGCGCAATTAATACGTATTACGATGGGTGCTTGTCCCGAGTTTAATAAGACAATATCCAGAGGATCGCAGCGTATTGTTTCCTGCATAAAGTGTGGTGTAATCAGCCACTGAGCCTGTGTCAATGTCGGATTGTTAAAAAAAGAATTTGATGACCTAAAAAAAGGAATAATCGATTTTTTTTGCGTGACCGGCAAATCACCGAATGCTAGCGACACCTCTTCAGGATTAGATCAAAGCTCCTTGCAAAGTGGAAGTATCGACCCTGCCAGTAAGGATCAGGTAATTAAGCCCTTACTTACAACAGTCTCTCCTGTCACTGCTGCGACTCTGCCGCCTGGATTCATCGAGGCTATACACAGTGCGGTTTTACAAGTTCAGAGGGAAGCGGCCGTGCAGGCGCAGGAACAGATTCGAAATCTGTTCGAGGAATTCGAAACTAAGCAGCATGAGTGGATTACAAAAATCAGCACAACGGTTCAGGAAAGTAGGACAGATGTTTCAGAGAATTCTCGCAAAATCAATCTGCTTGAAAGTTCTACTGTTAGCAGTGCGGATCAGGTCACACAAATAAAGACGGAGGCAAGCTCGCTAAAATGGAAGGTCGCCTCACTTGAAGCTTCTCTAAATTACCAAGAGCAAGCTGCACTTCAAAGTACGCTTGAAATTCACGGGTTACCTATGAAGCCGAATGAGGATCTTCCATCGGTCCTATCATCGCTGCCAACTTTAGCAGACAGTTCGTAAGACACAAAATAATCGAGCAGAGGAAAAAAGTACGAGACTTCTCTACGACCAATCTTGGATGTCCAGATAATGAGAAAGATTTTTTGTCGAAGGGATGATGGCACGCCCAGAATTCAGCTGTCACTACTGCAACACGTAGAACGATTTCAATAGCAAATTTTTTATTTTTTTATACCTTGTACATATGTATCTTCAGTTAGCAAACATGAGCTCATATTCAAACTAGTAGTTTTTAATCTTAATACTGGTCTTTCTCAAAGTAATTGTATACTATTATGCTTAATTGTGTACTTTGGATACCTTGAATGTTCCAATTTCATGCCAATATTCACAGCACTCCGGACATCCGGATATCAATTTACGAAATCATGTCCACTTTTGTCGAGAAAACGTCTCGGGTTCTACGACGCTGTATTCGACATTCTTTATTATTCCTTTAGTATCTGTTGTGCTAATAATGGTTTTTTGTCTCAGTCATTTTTTACGTGAGCTGCGTGAGCTTCCCATTTTTAAATTGTTTTTCTATAAAATCTTTCTTTTAATATATCCATGGATACCTTAAGCATTTGTCATGTGAACGCCCAGTCTCTCTTGGCACATTTTCTAGAATTCAAACATTTTTTCAGTTCATGTTCCTACCATTTAATAGCTGTTTCTGAGTCCTGGTTAACTCCCAATATATCCTCTAGCCTCGTTGGAATTGAAAACTATTCGCTTTTTCGAAGAGACAGAGACGAGAGAAGGGGTGGTGGAGTTTGTCTTTTTCTGCATGATAGTCTGAATGGTACTGTAGTTGGTGTGAGTTCAGTAGCTACTTACCCCACGACTGAATTTCTCTTTGTCGAAGTTAAGTCAACTTCTGATAATGTTTTGGTGGGAGTAGTTTATAAACCACCCAATGCCTCCTATGGCACAGAGCTTGAATCGGTAATTTTTTCATTTATTCCTAACTTTAATAACATTATCCTTACTGGAGATTTTAACACTAACCTAAACCTCGCTTCCAATCATTCTAAATATCTAACATCTTTGGTACACTCTTCGGAACTTTCGATTGTACCTCATGATTCCATTCACCATACTGATTGTGCCAGTACTCGTATTGACTTAATGATTGTAGATGATATTGATAAGGTTGTCTCCTACGAACAACATGCTATCCCTTTTCTCTCTAACCACGACTTGATTAACATTGCCTTTAAATTTTCCTATAATCTAAATTCAAAACCAACCTAAAGACTGGTGCGGAATCTCTCTAAAATTGATGAACATACATTCCACAAACAACTAATGTCGTATGATTGGGAAAAAATATTACTAGATACAGATATAAATAATAAATTCGACGCTCTAAACAATTACTTAGACTCCACATTCAATAAATTTTCTCCGCTACACGTTCCTAAAAACTTTAAAAAAGCTGCCCCCTGGATAACATCCGGCATTTGGCATCTTCTTAGACGTTAACACCTAATCCCGCCCAAGCACGCATCTATAGATAGTACTTTTCCGCCTGATGATCTTTTAAAGACTTTTTTTACATTCCCAGTTACAGACTTATCATTATCATTTTCCACTACCACTCTTAATTCAACATTTAATGACTTTGACTTCTTTTTCGATGACATCACCCCTAAAATACTTTTGGAGGAAACACTTGAAATCAAATCAAATGCCATTGGAAATGATGAAATATCAATCAAAATGATTAAACTTGCACTTTTAATTATCTTTCCTATTCTGTTGCATATCTATCATGCTTCCCTTCAGGTTGGTATCTTCCCAGATATCTGGAAAAAGGCTGTTATATGCCCTAATCCTTAAATTTCTAAACCTACTTCTCCGAAAGACTTACGGTATTTTCTATTTTATGTGCCCTGTCCAAACCACTTAAAAAAATTGTTCACCTGCAACTTTCTAAATTTCTCGAATTATCTAAGGCCATTGACCCAATGCAATCAGGTTTTCGGGCAAAGCATAGCACTCTTACTGCTTCCCTTAAAGATACGACGGATCTTAAATTAGCAATGGATAAAGGGGAGATCACGATTGGTGTTCTGTTTGATTTGTCGAAGGTTTTTGATATGGTCAATCATAAGTTACTCCTACAAAAGTAAAAATCTTTTAACGTGTCAAACTCTGTCATCAAGTGGTTTAAATTCTATTTTAATAATCGGTCACAAAGAATTATTAATCGTAGTGGTGAGCTTTCTGACTGATGGGAAGTCAATAGTGGGGTTCCTCAAGGCTCCATTCTGGCACCCCTCCTCTTCAATTTGTTCACTTCTGATCTTGGAAGTTAACTTCAACATTGCAAATACCACAAATATGCTGACGATTTTAAAATTTACTTATCAAGACCAATTTCTTCATTAAGTAGATTACTTCTTCTAGTCCAAGAGGATATTGATCGCGTTATCCTCTGGTCCTGGAAGAATGGACTTACTCTTAACTCGGGCAAAACTCAGGAAATTTTTGTTGGACCTACTTCATCTCCGTCTCTTGAAACACTGGCATCATTTCCACCTCTTCGTATCAAGAATCTTACTATCCCTTTTTCAGAAGTGGTTAAAGATCTGGGATATTTCCATAACCGTACTTTGTCCTGGAAGGAACAGGTACTGAGTATCTCAAGGAAAACATACAGAATTCTACAACAACTATGCAGGAATAATGACTCTTTACCTACCTCCACTCGGATACTTTTGGTTAAAAGTTTACTCTTGCCCCATTTGGACTACGGTTGTTTCGTATTTGATGATTTGACCAACGATTTAAACTTAAAGCTTGAGCATGCGTTAAATGCCTGTATCCGTTTTATCTACAATTTGCCTAGATACGAACACATAACTCCATACAGACTTCAGGCTGGTCTGCCTAATGTTTCCAAGAGAAGACAATTCTTTATGGGTAATTTTTTCTACACTCTTTTTCAGAACAAAGCTCTTGAATTCAACCTATTCCAATTTGTAGACAGAGACCTTCCATCACAGTCTAAGCTTCGTAAAAGACATAAAATCTTTAAGATTCCATTCCACAGAACGTGTTAGCTTTAAAGATAATTTATAGTAAGGGGTGCCCGGTTATGGAATAAAGTACCATACGATATTAGAAATGCACCTTCCCTATATCATTTCAAGAATCTCTTTTTCGAATATTTGTACAATACTCCTAACCCAACTCTTGAAACTACTTACTGGTAAACTCTCACATTAAGTTCTTGAACATTTCATCTTCGAATTTCCTTTTTTTTCATTGACTTTTGCAATGTATTTCTTTTACACAGAGTTTTTCCCTCTTTATTTCTACAGTAACATGCACAAGCGCTACTAATTAATCACCTAATGTTAAATACTACGCTTTAATCTCATATCTAATTTGATATATATTCTGTGGTCGACACTCTTTATTTATTTTATAGATTAGATTATAAGATTAATCAAGTATTCTGCCGATCAGTACTTGCACAAATTTGAAATGACTCTGTATTATCCTGTTCCTTAGAGTTCTATTAGGGACTTTTTGAATAAATACAAATACAAATACAAATTTGGGAGACTGGCCGTACGTTATCTGAGATTTCTAAAGAATCAGAAGGGTTTGCAGATCGATCGGGACAAGGTCGAGCAATTTTTCTCCTACCCGGCCCCTAGAACAATAAAGCAACTGAGACGGTTCTTGGGGATGGCGTCATAGTACCGTCGCTTTATACCGGACTTTGCGACTGACGGGGAACCACTGAATAGACGGCTTAGAATGAACGTCCCATGGGGATGGGGAACTGAACAGGAAAGTGCGTTCGCTAAGCTTAAAGATCAAATTGCGATGGCACCGTTTTTGACATATACCGACTTTAAAGTCACGTTCGTACTCCAGACCGACGCAAGCGACTTCGCCCTCGGGGCAGTCTTGACGCAGATGTAAGATGGCGTTGAGAAGGTGATCGCTTTCGCCAGTAGGACGATGTCGGATGCGGAAAGAAAGTATTCAGTCACGGAAAAGGAATGTCTAGCCGTGATTCGGTCGGTTGGGAAATTCCGTCACTACCTGGAAGGGATTCATTTCACGGCAATCAGCGACCACATATTCGTTACGATGATTACATAATCTTCATAATCTAACTGGTCGATTCGCACGATGGGCAGTTGACCTCCTCGAATACGATTTCGAGGTCGTACACCGGAAAGCAGCTTTGCACAACGTGCCTGACTCCCTTTCTCGGATGTATGAGGAGGCAGTAGCAATCCCCATAGCTGCCATGGAGCCGGTGGATGACGAGTGGTTCTGTAAACGAATGCGCGAGGTGGAGGAAGTCCCAAGACAATTCCATCGTTGGAAGATCATTGACGAAATGTTATATCGGCACCGTCCGGATCCGTTGATAGACCCGGTAATCGAAGACCTGGAGGCATGGAATTAGGTAGTACGAGCCGAGAGAAGACAAGAAGTCTTCGAGGAGGTACACAACGATCCAGAAGCCGCACACATGGGAATTTTAAGGACATACTGGAGAGCTTCAGTTCAGCATTACTGGCCAGGCATGTATCGCGACATTTGTCAGTGGGTACATTCGTGTGACACCTGCCAGCGAATCAAGGCTGATCAGAGCCCTGCAGCGGGCCTAATTTGCCGCAGGGTAGTGCAGCAACCTTGGACCGTAGTGGCCACCGACGTGATGTGTCCTTGGCCAAAAACAGCATTGGGATTCGAATACCTAGTGGTATTCGAAGACCTATACACAAAATGGGTAGAATTGACGCCCATGAGAAGAGCCCATGCCGAGACGATAATCTCAGTACACGTAGCTCAAGACCACCGGCAATGGGAAGTATATCTTAAGGATTTTAGGTTCGCCTACAACACGGCCGTGCATAGCACCACAGTGACATTCTAGTGAAACAACAGTTCTATCGCTTTGTTCTATATTAGTAACATTACAGAATTCCAGAACTGTTACATATCCTTACAGTAACAGCGTTATAGAACAGTGTGACCTTTATGTTCTGTTCTTGGAACACGTGTGACATTCTAGTGACATACCAGTTCTATCACTCTGTTCTATATTGGTTACATCACATAATTCCAGAACTGTTACATATCCTTACAGTAACAGCTTTACAGAACAGTGTGACCTTTATGTTCTGTAATTGTTATGGAACACGATTGTAATAATGTTATGTATAAATGTTCCCTTTTTGTTATGTAACATTTACAGAACATGTCTGTTGGGTTAAAGTCGTTAAAGTAATATAATATTAGTAATGGAATGCTGGGGTTTTTTAAATCATAGACAGATTGATTTTCGGCACAAATCTTTTTACACATACTTTTCCAGTAAGTATATATAGGTTCTTATCAGGTCCACATTAAATACGTAAGGGTGTTTAGCAGGTCGCTGACCGCCGGCAGTTATTATTAAATAAAAATGCCATAATTACTTAATTCAAATCGATATGATCTTCATCGAATGTTCCATGACGTGCGTGTATTAAACTTGGAGAATATCAATACGGTTTCCTCGTACGTCAGCGTACTGATGGATTCTCTGAACAGCGATCTTGCGAATCATTCCGGAATTGAGATTATATCATTAAGTTTAAAATTAGAGATTCAAAGTCGTTAGCGGAATACAATATTAGTAATAAAATGCGAGGTTTTGGCAAAGTCATAGATTCACTGAGTGCTTGCTTACATGATTTTACACTTTTTTTTTTAATTAGTTTATGTATAGTTTCTTCTTCGGTCAAAATTAGATACATAGGGGTGTTTAGCAGATCGCCAACAGACTACAGTTATTATAAATTAAAAACGGTATAAAAACTTGATTCGTGTCGGTATGAACTTGCTTGAAGATTTCTTAAGATTTATTGAACTTGGAAAATGTCCGTACGGATTCCCCATACATTAGCATATTGATAGTTCCTGTGAAAAGTGATCTTTTCATGTGTTCCAAGTACATAATCTCATAATTACGTTTGAAATTAGACTCAAAGTCGTTAGCGGAATACCATATTACTTACGGAATGTTAGGTCTTTCCAAATCAATAGACAGATTGAACCTCAGCTTAAATGTATTTACACATATTTTTCACCAACTAAGTATATAGGTTCTTAGTGGTTCCGCATTAGATACGTAAGGTTGTTTAGCAGGTCGCTTACCGCTAGCAGTTATTATTAATATAAAACGCCATAATCACTTAATTCGAATCGCTATGATCTTCGTTCAAAATCGTATGACATGTATTAAACGTGTAGAATCTTAACACGAATTCCCTGTATGTCATGATATTGATGGGTTCTATGAACAGCGATCTCGTGATTTGTTTTAAATACGTGAGCTTAGAAAGATACTTGAAAATAAAGACTTAAAGACGTTAGCGGAATACAATATTATTCGCGGAATGTTAGGTCTCTCCAAGCACGTAGACAGATTGACTATCTGCTCAAATATTTTGACACATATTTTTCAGTATTTATACAGGGTGTTTTTTTTAACTTGAGACATCGAAATATCTAAAAAAAATATGCATCCTATGAAAAAATATCCGGAATAAAAAGTTTTAATTTTCGAGGGGGAATAGCGACTTTGAACAAATCCCCCCCGCCCGACAGACAGGGGGGGGGGGTATCTTTGTAATTTTAAATGGGAACCCCAATTTTTTATCACAGATTCAGATTCTTCTTCATGAAATACGTAAGTTTTATTCGAAATTTTTTTTCAATACGCACCCCCCCCCCCATGGCTCCTGGGGGCTGGGGTGGGGTAAATTTTGTTCAAAGTCACTTTTCCCCCTCGAAAATAAAAAGTTTTTATTACGGGTATTGTTTTCATAGGATCCGTATTTTTTTAGATATTCCGCTGTCTCAAGTTAAAAAAAACACCCTGTATATAGGTACTTAGTGGGTCCGCAATACATACTTAAGCGTGTTTGGCGGGTTGCTGGCTGCATGCAGTTATTATAATTTAAAAACGCTATAATCGCTTAGTTCGAGTCGCTATGACCTTACTTGAGGATTGCATGACATCTGTTGAACTTGGAGAATATCAATATAGCTTCCCCGTACGTCAGCATATTGGTGGGTTCTATTAACAGCGATCTTTTGATTCGTAGCGCATACGTGATATTATAATCACGCTTGAAATTATAAAGTTAAGAGTTGTTAGCGTAATATAATCTTAGTAGTGAAATACTAGGTTTTTTCAAATCCATAGACAGATTGACTCTCTGCTCGAATGCGTTTACATATATTTTTCAAGTAAGGATATGTAGGTTCTTATTAGGTCCGCATTAGATACGTAAGGGTGTTAGCAGGTCGCTGACCGATGGCAGTTATTATTAAATAAAAACGACATAATCACTTAATTCAAATCGCTATGATCTTCATTAAATTTTGCATTTACAGACTCTATAAAGAGCGATTTTGTAATTCGTCCCGAATGTGAGATAATATAATTAAGTTTGAAATTATAAATTAAAACTCGTTAGCGGAATATAATATTAGTAATAGGATGTCAGGTTTTTGCAAAGTCATAGATTCACTGAGTGCTTGGTTATATGTTTTTACACATTATTTGTCGGTTAGTTTATATATAAATTCTTCTTAGTTCCAAATTGGATACGTAGGGGTGTTTAGTAGGTCGTCCACAGACTGCAGTTATTATAAATTAAAAACGGTATAAACACTTCATTCGAGTCGCTATGATCTTGCTTGAAGTTTGCTTGACATTTATTGAACTTGGAAAAAGTCCCTACGTATTCCCCATATATTAGCATGTGGATGGTTCCTGTAAACAGCGATCTTTTGATTTGTTCCAAATACACGGAAAAAACAAGTTGTCGAAACTTTACTTGACTAGTCACCCATTCTAGGATAGGCCACTTTTTTTTAGAATCTCATATAATTTTGATTAAAGAACCGCAGACTTTATAAAAAAAGTGAAAAAAGTCATAGAATTATTGGAATACAATCTAGGAACATCAGTTATCGAATTTGCATTCAGCAGATGTTGACAAAGTTCTAGACAAGTATTCCATTTTGTATAAAAAGTCCTCCAGATTCCAAAAGATTTTAAATACAATAACTCCTAGCACAGAAACGAATAACTGATTCACGAGTTGTCGAAGAATTCGTTGACTGTCGTCTACGTTATCTATATATGCACAATGACAGCTACATTGGACGCTTGTGTTAAAACGTAGTGACGTTCATACGTGAAGTAGTGTATGTAAGTCTGAATAAAGTCGCAGTAACCGGCAATGGACAAATTTACGTGGGGTTAAATAATAATCAATAATATCAATCAATAATTACATTAAAAATTCACTAATTTCAAATTACAAGCGTTAATCAAAGTTTAAAGCTTTCAACATAAAAAGGGATTTTATTTCATAAAATTTCATTTGCATGCGTTGAAACGGGGGCCAGGTTTTTTTCACACAACCCTGCATTGCCGTGCTTCTCTCTTTGCTGGGATTTGTGCAAAATATTCCAGTGCAGTGTTTGAACTGTGTAAAAATAAATAAAACTGAAGCATAAGTCTACGTGGGAACCTCGAAATAATTTCTTAAAATTTGGCAACACTGTCTTCTCAAAACTCGTAAGGAGTCATCGAAAGTTTCATTGACTGGCTTCGAAGCATTAGCGTATGTGTGTTTCAAGTACCCTATTTCTCTGGTCTTCACATTTTCATTGAAAGTCTTTTGTACTTTCTATGATTTTTCCTACTTTTTAAATATGTATAAATCAAATTTTCTAACGACGATACTTCCAATTTATGACATATGTTTGGCCCGATCCTAGAGGGGTTGACTCAGTCATTTCATATTTCAACAACTAATTTTTTCCGTGTACATGATCTCATAATTATGGTGGAAATTAGAGACTTAAAGTCGTTAGCGGAATACCATATTATTTATGGAATGTTAGGTCTTTCCAATTCCATAGACAGATTGACTCTCTGTTTAACTATTTTTATACATATTTTTCAGTAAGTGTATATAGGTTCCTATTAGGTCCGAAGTAGATACGTAAGGGTGCTTAGCAGGTCGCTTACCGCTAGCTGTTATTATTAATTAAAATTGCCATAATCACTTAATTCGAACCACTATGAACTCTCAATGAATACTGCTTGACATGTATTAAACCTGGAGAATATCAGTGCGGATTTCCTGTACATCGGTATTTTTATGGGTTCTATGAATAGCGATCCTTTGATTTGTTTCGGATGTGTGATAATATTATTACGTTTGAAATTAGAGACTTATATTCTATAGCGGAATATAATATTAGTAATAGGATTTCGGGTTGGTTGTCGGAAAACTGTGCCCGGAGCAACTGTACACGAGACCATCTGTGTACGTCGGTGGCCACAGATGCAACTGTGCTCGTTTTTGACGACATTCTGAACTGTACAGAGTGCCATCTGTGCACGTCTCAATTTCGGCGTGCACAGTTGGGAGTGTCCCATCAGTGCACGTGAATCGTTCGTAGGGTACCATCTGTGCACGTCCACATTTAGAAGTGCACAGTTTGGATTCTCTCATATGTGCACGTCAACCGCTGGTAGGGTACCCTATGTGCACGTAGACATTTAGACGTGCACAGTTGGGTGATTTCTAAAAGACTAAGTGTTCATGTACAGTGACGGTGGTACAATTGTGCATGATGTAGGCCACTGGCACAACTCTGCTCGTGCACAGATGGGACACTCCCAACTCTGCACGCCTCAATACCATCAGTACAGGTGTGCACAAAGCTCGGAATTTAGGGCCGAGTCGGGCTCAACTTTTTCGGAACGCTCAATAATTGTTTCGGGTACTCAAAGACTTTAGGAACCCGATCAGAATTCAAGGGATTTACGGTATTCACGAAATTCCAGGAAATCACCAGATTCAAGGAATTCACGGGAATCAACAAATTCATGGAATTCACGGAATTCAAATAATACAAGGGGTTCACGAAATCCAAAGAATTCCCATAATTCACGAAATTCACAGAATTTAGGGAACTAATGGAATTCACGTAATTAAAGTAATTCATGCAATTAAAAATATTCACCGAATTCAGAGGATTCACAAAAATCAACGAATTCACGGAATTTAAGGAAAGTCATTCCGTGAATTCCGCGAAATCCTTAAATTCCGCGAAATCCTTGAATTCCGCGAATTGCTTAAATTCCGTGTATTCCATAAATTCCGCAAATTCCTTGAATTCTGTGAGTTCCTTGAATTTCGTGAATTCCATACATTCCTTGTATTCCGTGGATTCCGTGAATGCATTGAATTCTCTTAATGTCTTGAATTCCGTGTTTTCCTTAAATTCCGTGTTTCCTTGAATTTGATATATTCTTTGAATTTCGCAAATTACTTGAATTACCAAGTTTTTTAATTTCGCGAACTATGTAAATTCTTTGAACTCCATGTATTTCTTGAATTCTTTGAAATTCGTGAATTCCTTGAATTTCGTGAATTCCTTGAATTGCTTGAATTCCTTGAATTTCTTGAATTTCGTGAATGCCTTGATTTCTTTGAATATCGTGAATTCCTTATATAGCCTGAAGTATTTAAATTCCGTAGATACCTCGAATTCCTTGAACCTTGTAAGTTAAGAGTATTACGTAAATTTGTTGAATTTTTAAATTCCTCGAATTCCGTAAATTCTTCGAATTCCGTAAATTCTCTGAATTCAGTAAATTCTCTGAAATCCGTAAGTTCCTTTAATTCCGTAATTTCCTTTAATTTCTTGATTTCCTTATACTTCATGAAATCCTTGAATCCCGTGAAATCAAACCACTTTTCGAATTTCCGAACCCGAACTTTCCCGATAACTTTCGGGCAACCAAATCGCTTCGAGAACTTAAAATTTTCAACACTTTCAACTGTGTACGTGCACAGTTGGGAGTGTCCCATCTGGGCATGAAAACGTGAGTTGAGTACTATCTGTGCACGTGCACAGTTGTACAACCGGCCCTCGACGTGCACAGTTCGGTTTATGCTACAGTAATTCCGTGCACAGTTGTAAGCCTCGCAGATTGAGGCGTGCCCCGTTCGGAGTATCCCATATGTGAACGTGAACCGTTCGTAGGTCACCATCTGTGCACGTCGACATTTAGACGTGCACAGTTGGGAGTGTACCATCTCTGCACGTACAAATTTGGACGTGCATAGATGGCCTGGTGCACAGTTATGCCTATGCTTAACAACGTGCACAGTTGCTCCGTGCACTGTTGTACCCTTCCCTGTTGGTTTTTTTTTTGTGTCTTTACACATTTTTTCAGTTAGTTTATATATAGGTTCTTATTAGGTCCGAATTAGATACCTAAGGGTGTTTATCAGTTCGCCCGCAACCTGCAGTTATTTTTATTTATATACGCCATAATCCCTTATTTGAATCGCCATGATTTTCATTGAAGATTGTATAAAATGTACTGAAGTTGGAGAATATCAATGCGGCTTGCCCGTACTTCAGCTCATTCGTTGGTTCTATTTGCAGAGATCTTTTTGTTTGTTCCACATGCGTGATCTTATAATTAAGCTTGGAAATAGATACTTAAAATCGTTAGCGGAATGCAACATTATTTATAGAATGTTAGGTCTTTACAAATCCATAGACAGATTGACTCTCTGCTTAAATTTCTTTACACATATTTTTCAGTAAGTATATATAGGTTCATATTTTGTCTACATTAGATACGTAAGGTTGTTTAGCAGGTCGCTCGCAGCCTGCAGTTATTATAATTTACAAACGCTATAATCACTTAATTCGAGTCCCTATGATTTTACTTGAAGATTGCATGACATGTAATAAACTTGGAGAATGTCAATACGGCTTCCCCGTACGCCATCACATTGCAGGATTCTTTTAACAGCGATCTTCTGATTTTTTCCGGAAACGTGATAATCATCATTACGCTTCATATTAGAGACCTATAGCCTTTATCGGAATCTAATATTAGTAATGAAATGCTTGGTTTTTTAAAATCCATACCCAGATCGACTATCTGCTCAAATGTATTTACACATATTTTTAGTAAATCTATATAGGTTCTTTGATGGTCCGTTTTAGATAAGTAAGGGTTAATTCGAATCGCTATGATCTCTCAATGGAGATGGCATTACATGTACAGTAAAGGCCAAAAGTCTAAATTTAGACGTGAATACATGGCCTGATGTACAGTTACGCCTATGCCTAACAAAATCCACAGTTGTGCCTGTGGCAATCGACGTGCACAGATGGGCTCGTGCACAGTTGCTCCGTGCACTGTTGTACCCTTCCCTGTTGGGGTTTTCCCAAGTCATATATTCATTGAGTTCTTGCTTAAATCTATTTACACAATTTTTCAGTTAGTTTATATATAGGTTCTTAGTGGGTCCGCCTTAGATACGTAAAGGTGTTAAGCAGGTCGCTCTCCGCTGCTAGTTATTATCAATTAGAAACGTCGTAATCACTTAATTCAAATCGCTATGATCTTCATTGAAGATTGTATGACATATATGGAACTTGAACAATATCAATACGGGTTCCCTATACATGTACCCTGCGCATGAACACACGTCTCAATTCACTCTGTGGAGGAAGCTGTATAGGATAATTCAAAGTTTAGCTTGCGTACCGGTTTCTTTGCAGGATCATGTACAGTTTCCTTCGCCAAGTCCTGAACAGCAACCGTCTAGACTCTAGATTACCTATACAGGTTCGTGTGCAGGTTCATGTGCAGGAACATGCGTAGGATCCTCCGAGGTTCCTGTAAAGGAATTTTCAGCTGGGTGGTGTAAACATCCCCATTAATTACTAGCAGAAAACTGTTGGGTAAATTTACCTTATTCTTTAGACGTCAAATATATTAACACACACGTATTATATCGATTCAGGTAGGACTAATAATTCTTGCTTCTCATTATCTGGAGTTGTTTTCTAAACCATCTTCACAACAACAACAACAAAAAACTAAAGTCAAAAATTTGTTGATAACGAAAGTGATTTGTTTTCAAAAACTATTGATGGTAGAGAAAAGCGTTCAATAGAAGACAGTTGTAGTTTTTCAAAATGTTGTCGCCTGATAGAAAAGTGCAGTATAAAAAATCCACAAATATCTTGATAACTGAAAAAATGTTTAATGTATGCATTTACATATAATATTCGCATATAAAGTTTGGACTATAACAATGAGGTCGTTTTGAAAATGTTAAATTTGCTGAAAGTAGCTTTTTAGCCTTCTACATATTGATGTCAGAGAGAAAGAAAAGCTCCACTAAAATAAATTCCAGGAAATTTGTATTTATTATAATATACTATATAACTTTATATGAAAGCTAAATCCTGAACTTGAAAATTCGAAATTGGCAGCTTTTTAAGCTTGTTGTTAGGCATAGTAGGATAAGCATGTGTGTACTGCCCCCGGCCCGATTAGGTCCATATTTTCATAATGAGATAGGCTCTATCGGTAGTGAAATACGCTGGAAAAAATTTTGAAAAATTAATTATTTTTTTTGTATGGGTTTTGCTAAGAGTACCACTTTCATCTTTCACCAAAAAATCTTTAATTCATATTCTAGAACATATTTAATGCCCAAAAGGATCAAAGAGGTAGAGCATAGTTAGAAAAAATAAAAACCGTGAGTGCACCGTACACTGGATGCTGCTCATTGTGAAATAGGTATGTAGAGCAACGAATGTTACCAAAAACAAAATTTGGGTGCTTCCGAATTTAGCTGACACCCAGTTAATAGTTCATAATTTCACAATCTAGATGATCAATGTACTGAAATAGTTCCCTGGTCTTATTCTAGAATATGAATTAAAGATTTTTTGGTGAAAGATGAAAGTGGTACTCTTAACAAAACCCATAGAAAAAAAATAATTTTATTTTCAAAATTTTTTCCAGGGTATTTCACTACTGATAGATGCCATGTCATTATAAAAATATGGACCTGATCGGGCCGAGGGCAGCACACACATGCTTATCCTTCTATGCCCTTTAGTGAATTTATAGACAACTTTCAGGATGACCCTATTTTTTTATTTGTTGACATACGTCTATGGTAAATATTTTTGCTGCAACTACTCCCTAAATCGAATAAATTCAGACATTAAACATTTAAATGGGATATGAACTGCCGTCTTTGTGCACCCTTGAAAAAAGTTAAAATTTATGAAAAATCAAATATAAAAAAAAAATTCTCTTAAAGTTCTGATTCTGTAATTAGTTTGTAACTCTATGTAAAGCGTTACTTTTAGTATGCAACGATTTTCTGCAGATATAAAAAAAAAATATTGCATACATCAATACAGAGACCAAAAATTTATCCTGCAATGCGAAAAGGTTACGAGATTTTTGTTCAGATTAAACCCGACAATGGAGAAAAATATTGGATACCGAACAGTTGCTGCTCCACTTGCGCTACATAAATGGTTGCCGAATGAGTGTCGAATGATAGCAGCTCACAATTAGCGCTAATGAATTGGGGTTCAATAGGAATTACTTCTAGTCCTAGAGTATAGGTAGCATACATGTGAATCCGCAGAGGTCTAGCATGAAATGAGAACAACACGGAACTCGATACGCAGGAGAGCTGTAGAGGTAGAGGGGAGTTGCGCATGCGCCATGTACACTTTCACCCGACCGATTCTTTGTCTCACGTATCCAGCGCCGGTGTGACGCCTGCGTGATTGAAACCTGTTCAAGAATCCGAAGCTTTGAATACCGTTAATACTGAGAAAATGAAAAACTTTGTAAAGAATGTGAAATTTGCAGATATAGAGTATTTTTAATGCAATAAAACACTAGACACAGTACAATGATTCGCTTTACGTACATGTAAGCCGTTTCCTGTAAAACCACTTTTTTGCGTTTTTTCTCCGTTTTTCTATATTATCTCAGCAACCGTACAAGATATCAAAAAAACAAGCCCACGGTTGGATTCAGCATTAAAAAATCATGGAAATAATATATTGATTTTCATTGAAAAATTTTTTTAAAACATTTTACCTCATGATTTGAGATTTTTCAAACAAAATTTTGATTTAAAAAATCTCGAAAACCTGACGCGCTGAAGAGAAATGAAGACCAGATTCGGATTCAGCGCAAAAAAATACTCTGTACATGACATATCTCATTCCATGAGCACATAGGTCACATTTTGTATCAGCTACCCCAAAAACACCCGAATTCCGAATTTTAGAAAAATACACCAAACATAGTTATAAGTGCAGTTCAAACCAACCGAACGCGCAGGGTTCCCAACAATGGGTCAGACAACAATGTCGAATACCCTAGATTTTCGGGAGCCAACGAAGACAGAGTTAATGCGATGGACCGACCAAATTTTAATATTTTTGAGTGGATGGATCGCACTTTTCGCATCAACTTCTGCGAAACCGTGCAGATGACTTTCAGAAGAGGATTATATAAGCGGAGCGCCTACTCTACCGCAGCAGCGAGAACAAGCCGGTAACAGAAGAACAGAGGCGGCACTGAGACCAACCGCGGGCAGGCATGCAATGGAGGAAGATCGATGCTTTCGGCCCAGGAGAAACGTCAAAATCTAGGTTTCTCTAAATCCCAAAGATCTGGCTGAACTGTAGTGTGTATGATGCAGCGGGAACTTTGCTGGATGCAAACCGGAAAACGAAACCAACGGCTTGTCACAAGATGAAAAGACGAATGCCTCCATTCAGAACAAAGATAGGCTGGGCAAGACAGTACGCGTCCCGCATTCAGTGTGTGATTGACTAATAACATCTGACAGGAACTTTACTTAGCTGCTTATCATCAGCCAGCATATTGTTGACAGAATACGGGTTCAATCTGACACTAGGAGACGTCTAGAGCGGAGGGGGAGGTGTGTCAGAGAAAATAAACAGTTTTTCTCGGATCCTTCTCGACTCTTCCAAGACCCTCCAGTTATTGTCGACCGCCAACCCAAAACAAAGGAGGTCGAGGCATTTTTGAGAGATGTCTACGAAGTCCAGCATCTACTGAAAGAAGACTCAGAGAACATGAATAACTTCAAGGAGCTGTGCAGCGGCTTCATAACACCTGAGGCAGAATGCCCACCTATCACTGCAGAGGAAATGAAAAAAGTATGTAGAGGCATGAAGAACTATTCCGCTCCGGAAACAGATAGTAGTAGTAGAAGTGTAGTACTAGTAGTAAGTATAGCGCACAGCTTCTGTGTACTTTTTGTGACTATACTCCTTCCCAACACCCTCTTTGCTTACCCTCTCTCCCAAATACCCTCCTTGCCCCCCCCCCCCATTTTGGCGATAATCGGATATTCTTGGACAGTATCGGACCACCTCCGGGAATAGATGGTATCAAGACCTTCTGATGGAGGAAGTTTCCTTGAACGAACCAGAATGTAGCCTGTATTTTAACCTCATATCTTATTTCGAAAAAACCTATTTCGTAGTGGTTGGTGGAAGGGCGCACACTGCTCAAAGAAAAGCAGTAGCAGGATGTCGGGAGAACATGCTTATCAATAAATGTGTCTGTAAAGACGCAGCATCCTACCAGCGCGGATTGACTACCGGAAAGCTTTCGATTCACCCTCCTAT
>CAKNWT010262647.1:344-11020 GCA_932066315.1 Andricus coriarius
CCTAGGGATGCTCTTAAGACGTCTAATGTCAGTCCGAAAGATGTCACGAGAACGTCCTATGTCTTCAAGACATCTTTAGGGCATCTTTAGGACATTAGACGTCTCAGAGACGTTGTTTGGACTGACATTGGACGTCCTAGGAACGTCCCAAGGACGTGCTTGGGATGTTCATGGTTTTGTGCCCACTGGGCTGTTATTGGTTATGAAAATAGTTCGCGATAATAATTTTTTTATTGAGATAGAATTGAAAATAAACCGAATATTCGAGATTTGTATAAAGCGCGCGGTTTTTTGTCAAACGGATGTTTGTAAATCTTTATGTTTTCAGGCATTCTACATATTTTAATTAATATGCATTTCAGAAATATTGGATTCCATTGCCAAAGTTGTGTATATCCCGCACAGGACATTGAGAGGATATCCTACAAGGCGGAAATGTCGATAATATTGGAATATGCCACGGATATCCAGGGAGATTTTTGGGACATTTTTCAAGATATCCCATATCCTGTCGAGATATCATAGGGATATGCTAACGATATCATTTTGTTGTGAGGGAAACAAACATTTTTAATTCTGAATAAAAAAGAGTTGAATCGATCCAAAACCACGAATTTTCAACAAAATAGTTGAATCCTAAGCCAAAAAAGATTTCAATTGTAAACCAAATATTTGCAATTTTAATTTTAAAAAAGTTAAAATTTCTACTACAAGAGATGAATTTTTCAAACGAAAAGACGAATTGTCCACAAGATTGTACAATTTGCAACCAAAAAAGATAAATTCTCAACAAAAAGTATAATAGTAGATAATTCAACTAAAAAATATTTTAAATGTTAAATAAAAAAGAGTTGAATTCATCAGAAAACACGAATTTTCAACAAAATAGTTCAATCCTAAACGAAAAAAGATTTTAATTATAAACGAAATATTTGTAATTTTGGCAAAAAAAAAATTCGTAATTTCTTCGAAAAGAGATTAATTTTCAAACCAAAAAGACGAATTGTCAACAAAATTGTTGCATTCGCAACCAAAACAGGTTTTTCAGCTCAGAATAAAAAAGAAATTTACGCAAATTATAATTTGAAGGAAAAGGTCATTTGTAGAAATACAAAGTAAATATTTCGAATATCTATTTATTTGTTATTTTATTCATTGGCTTGAAGGTTATAAAAATCACAGTGTCTCGTCAGCCTGAAATTCGGGATGACTAGTCCAATATTTTTTATAAGCTTGCTAGTCGTTCCGAACTTTCGGGACAACTAGTTCATCCCCTTTTCCAACTCAATCAATTTTGCGGGATGACTAGACACAGCCTATATGAATATAATTTGCCTAAGTTTCTCGAAAAAATTTTGAAACATTTGAAAAGATTTCAGATACATTTGCAGAAAAATTATCTGGGAAATTTTTAAGAAATATTTTTTTTCTTCCACATTTTATTTCGAAATCTTCATAAGTCTACATTTTGTTTTTAGTTTTTAAAATTTTTGATATTTTCAAAAACTTCTAAATCTTTTAAAATTATTCGAATTTTTCGAACAATTTTTTTAAAATTTGCAAAATCAAAAAAAAATGGCTTCAAATCTTCCAGATTCTTTTTTGAAAATTCTGACAATCTTTTGGAATGTTTTGAAGCCTTTTTAAGTATTCTTTTCAATAAATGTTGTAAAATGAAAAATCATACTTTCAAAATTCTTAAGAAGCATTAAAAAAATTGTATTCGATATCTTCCAAAACCTACATTTGGTTTTAAATGAAATTATATTTGTACCCTCTCAAAACTTTCAAATATCTTTTTAACTTATTCAAATTCCTTCTAAAATTTTTTAATCTTGCAAAATTGAAGAATTTGGCTGTAAAATCTTCTACATTCTTTTTCGAAATTTTAGGAAATCTGTTTAAATCTTTTAAGATATTTTCCTTAAATTAAGTTTTTAAACAAAAAAGAATGAGTTAAATTTTACTGGGAATTTTAAGAAAAATTTCATTATTTTAAAGGAAGTGTCTATACATACCGAAAAAATACGGCTATTTGTGCCAATATTTCAGTATAAATAGCCCCTTTTTCAGCTTAAGCTATTCGTACCCAAAAAATTCGGCTCTTTGTGCCGAAATTTGGATACACATACCCACGGCCTATCTTAAAACCTTCTTAATATTTAAAAACATGTAAAAAGCTTAAAAATTTTCAAAAAACGACATTTTGTTTCAAATTTGTCCGTACAGAACATTTTTTAGTTACTGATATCGACCATTTTTTTTATCGTTGCCTACATTATATACATTTCATAAACTAAGATATTATAAGTTTTTGTCCATAATTTCATATTTCAGATCTCTTTGAACGCGTGAAAAAGTTTACGAATTACAGTCAGGTATCAAAATGTTGAGAATAGAATTATTTTCCAACATTAAGAAATAATTTAATTTACTAAATTGCTGGTGCCGAAAATTCTTAATTTTTAATAATAGATAAATACATATAATATGGACAAAGGGGTTGTGAATAGAATCATTTTGTCATTTATAAAACATTTGGTCAAAAAGTTAAAAACAGAATGGTTGTTTTCATTATTAAAGAATCATTTAGCATTTAACTTTTCTTTTTAAGAAATACATTTTTAGAATTAAAATTCGTCAGGTGAAATTGCGATTTACAACACTCCAGGAAATTTAAAAGTACAAATTGAAAACAGCCACTTAAAGTCATATACATGTAGTATACAACCAATCAGATATTGACATTTTCGAGAATTTCGTCCCATGAATTTTATCATATGGGAATAGGATGTTTTGAATTTCGTGCCATTGGAAAATCGACTGTGGCACCTCTGTCGGCAGACGAGCGAGGCAGCGAGCGAGCTTCAGCTTTCTGTAATATTTGACATTGACAGTGGTTCTCATGTGCTTAATTTAGTTTCGGGAATAGTAAACATGGCGTATCGCGGTGTAAAGGGCTCCGATCCATTTGTTTCTAAAACATCGCGAAATGAAAGATTCGCGCAAATGTCAAAACAAGAACAGATTATTCAGCAAAAAAAACTCGAGATACAAGCAAAACTTGAAGAACAACAAGCTAAGCAAGCCATAGAAAGTGCAAAAAAGGCAACTTCGTCTGCTTCCTCCACGGCAAGCAACAAAACTAATTCTTCAATTAAGTGAGTTTTTTAATAACAAATACTACCTGCTCGCTTTCCTCTTTCAAAAAATATCACTCGAAATTGTTATTTCAAAAAATTGCTTAATTTCCTCCTGTTTTGAGTCTTGCTTCAAAAAAAATTAATTTGTATTCGGAGTCGTTTTTGGACCGTCTGCGCTCCAAAAAAAAATCATTATGCTATACTCAAATGCACTCTGCAAAATAATATAATATCATGAATGACCTTTTCACTTTTCCTGTTCGACGTCGTCCAATTTAATACTTGCCCGATAATCTTGTTTTTAGTTTAATCATCAGAATTTTATTTTTAATGAGCTTGAGAAAAAAATGTGTACTTTTTGTCGACAGTTTTTTGTTAGGATGCTGTAAGATGGGTATTGGTTTGTTAACTCTTAGTACTTTGTTACTTAACGATGAGGGTGTATGGAAAAGAAAAGTTTTTAATTTAAATTTTGAGGTTAGTTTTCTTATTTTTGTGTTTATTCTGTTGATTCGTTTATAATTTCGAGAAAGTTTACTTTGGGATTTTGAAGCAATGAAAATTAGATATATGATTGGATGCAAAACTAGCAGTGATTATTGACGAGAATTTAATAAAATTATAGTGTATAAAATTCTTTTTTTAGGCTTTTTTAGGCTCAATTCAAACATAAATTTCCACAGAATTTAGAAACTTGTATCGTAATTTAATTTTGTACCCTTTTTAAAATTGTCAAGTGTCCAATTTGATATTCGTCTATGAATGTATCCACTTTAAAATTATACAACTTAGAGACTTTCAACACAATTAACAAATTTCCGCTGTTCAATTATCACTTTTTCCCCTCTGGAACATTTCTGTTGTTCAAAATAAATGGCCGTATTCATGATAAATTCGTGCTTCTGCAAGAAGCAATTAAGTAAATATTGTTGCGACTTCAATGTCATGAGACATTGTAAATTGCTTTTTGAATAGAGGTCAAGAGATGCACCTGTTTATTTATAGGAAGGAGGATGAGAAGCCAACTATCTCTGCTGCGACCGTTAACTTATTTGCCAACGACGGTAGCTTTCTGGACCAATTTAAAAAGATATCAAACAATAAGGTCCCGGTTAAACAAGAACCGCCGGAAGTAAAGACTGAAGAGAAAAAAGAAGATCGCAAAGAGGAGCGGAAAGAAGAAAAGGAAGAGAAACCCTACGACAATTCTCGAGACAGAGAACGAAGATGGAACAACGAAAAGAGTAGAGACTGGGAAAACCGAAGGGACAGGCGAAGAAATGATTCTCGTTGGGGAAGAAATGCAGACAGACGACACAGTTCTTCCTCTAGTCCTTCACCAACGAGACACAGATCTCCTAATTCAGATTCGAGACACAATTACCACCAATCTAGTCCTCGTTCACATTATAATCAATTCCAGTCCAATTCGAATCCGACTGCTAACATTCCTCCCCTAATGTCCCAACCAATAATGCAACTGACGAACATCCCCCCTCCAAATATGAGAAACATGGCTCAGAATCTTCCTCCCCCAAATTTGCAAAGGATGCCAATGTCGCAGAAGGCGAATAACAATTATTCCAATATGGAAAATCATCCTAATTCTAGGATGTCCCACCCTCCTCCTCCCCCTCCTCCGCATATCATTAGACCACCACCTCAGATGCAGAATATGCCTCCGAATACAAATGTACCTCCTCCGAGAATGCAAATGTCTCAGAATGTACCTAATATGCAAGGCATGCCTCCTTCATCTAATCAACATATTATTCGGCCACCTCAGCAATGCAATATTCCACCGCCGAATAATTTGCAACCGCCGAACATTCCTCCACCAAATGTTCCTCCTCCTAATTTATTGCCACCGATGTCTCGAATGCCTCCGAATATGATGCCAATGAATTCCACGCAGACGATTGTTGTCACTGTAGCGAATGTTACGAACATACCGCCTCCAAATGTGATGCCTCAGATGATAATGTCAGCTCCACCACCTGTTCACACGGTGCCTTCCACGATAAATTCCATTCCGCCTCCGAATTTAAACGTCCCTCCGCCGAATGTTCCACCTTCTATTATTCAAAGTGCACCTCCTCCCCCGCCACCACCTCCGCCTCACCTTTTGCAGACATCGTATCCGTTACCGAACCAGGTTCCTCTCAGTGTTGGACCACCTAATGTTCAGATTCCACCGCCGACGAGACCTTCTAGACAATCTTCGGATTTAGGTATGACATTAAGGATTAAGGAAGATAAGTTAGTTTTTAAGGTGTTGGTGTGCAGGGTTGCTACAAGAAAAATCATTGAATTTTGAAAAAATGGCTGGAGTTTTAGGGTGGTCGCTGGACCGGGAAATGACGGTGAATTTATTTTTTGACCGGGAACTTTACGAATTTTTGGCAGGAAAATCTATGCAATATCATGATATAACGCAATTAAAGCTAATTTTTATTTGAACTTTTTTTAGTATTTTAAGTTCAAGTGTTAACATTTTTGATTATGAAATCATTTAATTTACAATGCGCAATTCTAAAATCTTTTACTTAAAAAAATTTCCAATTTGGATCTTCGTTTTCAAGAGTACAATTTCAATTTAAAGAATTTTAAAATGCGGGTTTGAAGACTCACAAGGAAATGATAAGAGTTGTTGGGATTTTTGTTTTAAATTCCACGAATTCCCTACTGACAGTTCCTGAGATGACTATTAATTTGTCAAAACCTAATTTTCCAATGGCGACCAGTTTACGAAAAAATCCACTTTTTTCAAAAACAATTTGTTATGGATTGAAATGTTTATTTATCGAATTCTCATGTAAGATTGTGTAAATATAACATTTTTAGAACTGGTTTTTAATATAAAACTTGATTTTTTCTTGAATTTTTAACTGTTGAAATTTGAATTAAATTCTAAAGAGTTGAATTTTCTTTAATTTTCAACGATTGAAAGCAACATTTTCAATTTTATTCCATTTTTAACTGTCAGAAATTCAAGAAGAAAAAAACGCATTTTGTAATAAAAGAAAGTGTAAAAATGTTATATTTACATAATTTTATATGAGAATTTAACGAACATTTGAATCCATTAAATTTTTTTCTGAAAAAGTACATTTTTTGTAAATGATTCGCCATTGTTAAATAATGTTTTGGCAAATTAATAGCACTCCAATTGACTCTAAGATAGGGAATTAGTAGTTAAACAATGTAAACGTCCGATGGAAACTTTATAAACTATTTCCAATTAAAAAATAACTTAAAATTAACAGGTTCATAATTAAACACTTTTATTCAATTACAAATCCTATTAAAATATTTTTTCAGTATAAAATATTCCATTTTTAACTTATTCAATTTAAAATTCTTTAATTAAACCCAAAAGAACAATTCTTTAATATTTTCAAATATTTCACTGTTCGTTAACAATGAACAATTATGAATCAAACATTAAAACTGTGCAATTCGAAACCTAATTGTTTGGAATAGCCTTGAATTGTTACAATTCCAGAGTGTTTATTTACACCTTGAACGTTAAAATTGCAATTGTTCCATTGTTAATGTGTATTATAAAGTTTTGAATTTGCGTTTATAAATAACAATTGAACAATAATTAATTTAACATGACTTAAAATAAAAATAATTCAACTTTTAATTTAAAAAGTTTTCGTTAAAAAAAAAGATTTAATCGGTCATTCTCTATGTTTCTGATTAAAAACTACTTAAAATTATATAATTTTGAACATTTACATTGATTCATTCTTCAAACTAGAGCATTGCAAATGCTCTGTTCAATTTAGAAAAGTTAAAAATTTTGCAGCTTAATGGCGTTTAATTAAAAATTGTTTAATTGAAAAGTGTTAAAAGCTTCCATATTATACGTGCACATTACTGAACATTAAATTTGAGAATTGATACGAATTAATTTTTTTACTAATAAAAATAATATGATTATAATTCCAGAATTTACAAAAAAATTATTATAATATTAGTGAGATTTATTTGGAATTCAATCATTGTTGAAAAGTCCTTTTCAGTCCCTAGTTGAAATAATTTCTATGCATTTTTATGAAATCTTATGAATTTCTATGAAAATGTATAAGAATTTCTACGAAAATATCTATGCATTTCGAACTCGGATTGTTTTTTGTAGAAAGCGAATTCAGCCGTTTTCAAGAAGTTCCAAAATGTAGGAAGTCTGAATATTCTGAAAAAAATGCATATAAAATTGTAGAGAATGATCGATTTGGGGTTCATCATTCTCCCATTTTTCATAGAAATATGTAATAAAATTGCATATTCAATAAACTTGGTAGACATTCGTAATTTTTACAAAAACCTATTAAAGTCTAAACCTTCATTTTGGTGTCGCAGATTTATCTATTTTTTCTTATTTTTAATATTTATTCACAATTGTTTTTAGAAATTTGTAATTTTATTGAAAGAACTATGGAAAACTACAAAATATAGCCTTTGCAAATCTCAAATTTCGTTATTTTCGTAAAAATTCATAATTTTCTATAAAAATCTATTAAAAATGATGAAAACTAAATTTTTAATATGAGGTTGTAGATCTTCCCTTTTTTTTGCAGAAAAATGTTGCTGTTCATAATTGTGTGTAGAAGTTAGTAGCAATGGTCGTCGTAAATCTTTGTATAAATTCCTAATTTTTGCCAAGAAAATTAAAATGGTGTTTTATTGTAGATTTCCATAATTTTCCTTAGAAACTTTTTATTTTTCATATGAAATCATAAAAAATCATAATTAATTATTAAAAATCTCGATTTTTCATACTTTGCAGTAAAAAAGGTTAAATCAGGCAAAAGTTAATCAAATAAATTGAGTTGAAACAGCTAAAACAAATAAACGATCAAAACCAGATCAAAACAAATAATCGGTTAAAGATTTAATCACCTGAAGTGCGGCAATAATTAAATATTTTACCGTCGCGAAGGCAATTATTTCCGGACTTCAGGTGATCGATTCCGAAACCGAATATTTGTTTTTGGTCATTTATTTTGTTTTAGCTGTTTTAGCTGAAATTATTCGATTAACCTTTGGATGGTTTAATCGTTGTTGTTTTTTTGGCATTTCTTAAACGATTAATTGGTTGAAGCGCACATCACTACTTTGCAGTTTTCTATGTCGAACTATTACAAAATATATAATTTTCTAGGATCATCTGTAAAAACAATGTTTTCATAGAACGTTGTAGTTTGTTATAAAAAATGTGTCTACCAGGGTTTGCATTTATTAATAATTGTACAAGAAATGGTTGGTAAATTAGTTGGCGACCAGTAGAATGTGATGAAATTGAATAGAATTGACTGAATTGTTAAAAAAGTGGTTCTTGAACTTTTTCAAAAGTAAACGTAGGGAAAATCGAAATATCATCGAATTTTGAAACCAGACTTCTGTAGCAACCCTGATGTGAGATCAGGGTGTCGACTTTGAAAGAGATTTCAAAAATTGGAATACCCGACTTTTAAGGGCTTGGAATCGGTCCGGATCGGTCTTTTAACATTTTCTGAAGGTTTCAGTTAGAATAGGATTTTTAAGATTTTCCTAATGGTTTTGGTTCATCATACAAACGTTCAAAATCAAATAATTTCAATATCGATTATCAAAAAATGAACAAATTCATATTTCCTGTGCTGTTTCAAATTTTAAGCCTGAAGCGTTTAGTATTTCAAGTTCGAAGTGTTCAAAACTAAATAATTTGTAATTGTAAACGTTTGATATTTTGCTTTGAATTAAAATCGTTTAATTGAATAATTTCACATTTAAAGCGTTTAAAATTAAATAATTTTAAATCAAAAGCTTGAAAAGTCTTATTAGAAACGTTCAAATTTGAATGATTTGAATCAATCTCAAAGGAAGGCCTTAATTGTTGACAGACTTTTAATTGAAAACATAAAAAAAAGTTCAAAATGAATGTAAACTATAAACTTGTCTCATTTGAAAATGTGTAATGCAAATTGGTAAGCTTACAATGATTTAAGAAACTAAATTAATTAAAAATAATTATAAGTGTGTAGAATTTCCTTGGATTTAAAAGTTCGTCAGAATTAAAGTTCTCATGTTTGGAGGCAATTGATTCATTTTATTTGTATTAATGAAAAGGAATTAATTTTCCAAGATTTTCCTTACCTTTGCAAACACTTGAAACCCAGAGTTTATTTAGTTTCATTTTATATGATTCTTCTTCTTTAATTACATTTTCTCTACCCCTAAAAGTATTTTTTTCTAAAAGAGACTGTCAGTGTGAGGTTACACTTTTCTTAATTGCCTCGAAAAAAGCCTGAAAAAATCTTTGAATTTTTTAATGAAAATTCTGTAGCTTAGCAATTTTATTGTTATAAATTTTAAAGTTTATTTCGCTTGTGAAATCATTTGATTAATTTTTCTATATGTTCAGCGTTTGTTCATTCTTCACGAGTCCGAAGCCTGAACTGAGTTATTTGATTTAAAAAAGTCCCCGAGGGTTAAAAATGATTTTCATAGTCGGCATCTCGATAAGTTATTAATGAATGTTATCCAATTGGCAAACTTAAAATTCATGTTCTTTTATTTTTATCATGAATGTTTCTTCAAATTATAAATTAAAATTAAACATTTAATTCATAATTGCAAGAATTAAATTTGCATTTAAGTTAGTAAAGTGACATTTTAATTATTTAACAAGAGATCTTAAGTTTGTCCTGTAGAAGCAGAACAACTAGCAAAAATTGTGGCTGACTGTGGCGATGAAATAGAACAAGAAGTTCGAGAGAAGAATGCCCAAGATCCTAAACTATGGTAATTACTGTCCCTACTCGTCTGTTTTTTAAATCCATTTTCAGAAACTTGTAGCATCTAGTTGTCAAAGAGTGTGCTCAAAAATCATTGTACAACATTCAGCACTTCTTTCGTACAAGGAACACTTACCATACTTTATTAGCATTGCACCTGTTTGATATTTTGTTTGATATTTTTGCATATCTAATCTGATGTGCATGCAAAGTCTCTTTTTTTTATTTACATTTGATCTCCATTTACAGTAGGAGTTGAGCACGTACTACCAATCACAATATCAGGGATCACAGTTTTCCCCCTATTCCCCTGCGTTTCCCCGTTTTTAAATTAGCTCATTAAATGAAAACTGAATGAAGAAAATCAAACTATTTTAGGTTGAAAATTCATGTTTTTTGGTTTGAAATTTTATTATTTGGTTTCAAATTATATTATTTTGTTGAAAATGTAATTATTCTGTTGAAAATATAGTTATTATGTTGAAGATTCAACAATGTTGTCAACAATTCATCCTTTTTGGTTGGAATTTAGTCTTTTTGGGTTGAAAATTCTACTATTTTGATAGAGAATTCAGCTAATTGCTTGAAAATGATTTTTTTGCTTGACAAATCATATTTTTAGTTGAAAATTGAACCATTTTTTTTTTAAATTCATGAATTTGGTTGAAATATCGTTAATTTTGGTAAAGAAACTTATTCTTCTTGGTGGCAAATTCAACAGCTTGCTTCAAAATTAATTTTTTTTTTT
>CAKNWT010262696.1:524-11920 GCA_932066315.1 Andricus coriarius
GGGGAAAGCAAAATTTTCAATTTCGATCAAAGTGGCTTTAATTTAGAATTACACAGTGGAAGAACTTTGAGCTTTAAAGGAACAAAAACTGTGGAAAATGTTGTTCAATCGGTTTTCTCCACCACGCATATCTATACGATTCAGCCAACCATATTTGCCGACGGAAGATTACTTTCACCTCTTTTTATAGTTTTAAGGGCATGTGATACTTCAATCGGGTTCAGTTGCCCCGGGTTTTTGTCCAAAAAACTTAAAATTTGTAAAAACTGAATTCGGAGATGCTATAAAATAGAATAACGGACGTCCCCGAACTCTTTTTAAGGGATAATAGCAAACAAATATATTCTGCTGAATAAAATTTTTCTGTATATGCACTATTTGGAGGTTAGGATCGGTTGTCAAGTCTCTGTCATTCCGATAATGTTGGTATCTGTTGTACCGAGTGGCATAGAGAGCGTCCTAACGAGCATAAATTAAATTATTTATGAAATATATTTTTTGGATTGCCTACAAACAAGCTTATTTCTGGGACATTAGTTACTATGTTTTATTACTTGTCCTAAGTTTTCGACCAAAAATATTGTGTAGTTTGGAAGTAAAGCTGCGGGGAGAATTGTAACACACATAACCTCAAAACACACACATATTAATCAAATTTAGCAAAATGAAATTTTTTTCATTATTCCACAACAGAAGAGTTCGGGGACGTCCATTAGCATGTTCGCTATCATTCCCCACATTTTTAAGGCAAAATCTTTATTATTGTAGGAAAAAAGCCGGGGGAACCTAACTGCAAATGTGGCTTCTAGATGTATTTTTCCCTAACGTAGTAGAAAATTCTGTGTTATTGTTAGATTCATGGAGTGGCCGGTGTGAAAAAATCGTGCAAACTGCTATACCGGAAGGTAAACTCCTTTTACTGAAAACTATTCCAAAAGGCACAACTGGGAAAATTCAGCCCTTGGATGTGTTTGGGTTTAGGATCAGGAAGAATTTTGTACGAAAAATCTCTGACACTTCTATTCTTTTGAGGTCTGATATTAACTTGCATATTAGAAATAACATTATAAAATTACAGTCCCTCACACGTAATCAATTGTCTTCACCTAGATTTATTAACGTATTCAAATATTCTTGGTATAAAAGCGGATATATATAGAAAATTGAACTCCACATTTTGATAACCCTGTAGACTTTTGTTTCAACGAAGATATTGAAGCTATTTGTGATATTTGTGGTGATGTTGCAGTAATAACATGTGCATGGTGCAAGAAGAGGTTGTGCCTAAAACACTTCTTCGAAGAATATCATTACTGTGAAAACATCGTGCCTTCAAAATCGAATGATATTGTTTCTTTTTATCTAATCTTTCGTCATTAAAAACAATTTTAGATTAAAATTAGAATTAGATTAGAATTTTATGCGCAATTATGCAAATGGTCAAATTAACACACACTCATCATATCACACATTTATTTTTTATTTCGTAGAAGATATATTGTAAGTCGAAAGCCTTGAGCAATAAGGGTTGGAGGGACGATATGCGAAAGGGTACGTGTATATTTACAATTTTCAATGGAAATATGTACGTGCCTGAACCTAAATAAAAATTCTTTAAACAGGTCTGTTATATAGGTATTGTCATTAAAATCGCCTGCTAAACAAAACATAAAAAGTTTTTGAGGGGTAGTTTTCACATAACAAGGGTTTATTAAGATAAGAACATGTGCCATCGTTAACAAATAATTAGTTATATTATTATTGATTGTCCAAACTAAATATTTTAATTCATTACTCACAAAAATGTCATATTAATACCTAAATTTTTTATTTATTGATAATACTAAAGGGGCGGATGGCACATACTTTAGGGGTTATTTCGAATAAGACTGATAATTCTTAATAGAAGTAATTATCAAGACTAGATGTTTGTAGCAACAAAGTCCCAAATCTTAAACTATGTGTCATATAGCGAAGCATCCTATAGGGGTATATTTTTTGAATTATCATACTCTAGGGGGTAAGTATTTTTGAAACTCAAGATAATATTATAATATAGAATCCATTAGAACAATTTTGTGCAAACACAAGAAAGACAAAACAATGATACCTTTTAAAACAGTAAAAGAATCAAAAATATAGAAGGGGTGATTTCCACCCCTAAATATGAACGATTGCCCAAAAAATTAATTTTGTTATATTCTGGGATCCTCTCTTCATCTACAAAGTTACAAAAAAAATCGGCGTCGGACACCAACCTAACCCTCCTTGTAAGTGAAAAAAGGACAGAAATGTAAAAATTTCGGAAAAAACCGCAACTATCAGGCATTGATATAGATGAAGATAGTCATAAACAACAATAATTTGTTTAAAGAATTATTTTTGCTAAATATAATTAATTATTAAGTCAAGCCTAATGAAAAATAGACAAACAGTTAATAATTTCAGAAAAAAACCGTTTAAAGAATTATTATTGTTAACTTGAATTAATTATTACTTCACACCAATTGAAAATTTGACAAAAAGAGAAAATTAGAAGTTTCAGAAAATACTGCAACTTTCTAGCATTATTCAAATGGAAGAATAATAATAATAAATTGTTTAAACAATGCATTTTTTTTACTCTCATTAATTATTTAGCCTATTTTCATTGAAAATTGGATTATAAGTGAATTTTTTTAAACTGCACTTTTGTAGCATTATTCTAAGAGAATATTATTAACAATAATAATCAATTGTTTAAAAAATCACTATTGTTAACATTAATGAACTATCACCTGCCTTTAATTGAAAATTTGACAAGTGAAAATTTTTTGAAAAAATCGCAACTTTCTAACTCTATTCTATGAGAAGATTGCTAAAAATAATAAATTAAATTGTTTAAAAAATGTATGTAAACATCTAAGTTATAAAACAGAGTTATGGTGTTGATATTTGACAAGTAATATTTTATTCATATTCTATGGTTAATTATGAAGAGAAGTGTTGAGTTTCAACTTGATTGAGATAATATTGAGGATTCTGAATAAAATTTACAAAGACGTCTTTTTTCTTATCTGGACCACCCTAATGGTCTCACATGTATTAAGCCAAACACAAAGGGCAGACATAAATTAACCTAAGTTTTTGGATCTTACCATAAATATAAAATGCTTAAAAGTGTAAGAAGATATTAGTTTGAATATCTATAAGTAGATTAGACGTTGCACGGTTGGTTAATTTTAATGTATATATTATACATTTTAAATCATATAGTAAAATTAATCAAACGAAATTTATTTTATCCTAGATAAAGATAAAGCAAAGCCGTACGTGGTGGATAGAAAAACTTTTGAAATCATAATATTAATAAATAATAAATGAGGGGTTGAAAACTGGACCGATTGGATGTACACCTACTTCTGACTTAAAGATATTTCAGGATATTTCAATGACTTCGGAAGATTTCACTGTCTTCGGAAGATTTCAAGCGACTTCAGGAGAATTCAAGTGACTTCAAGTGACTTCATGTGAATCCACGTGACTTCGTGTGAATTCAAGTGACTTCATGTGAATTCAAATGACTTCAAATATTTGAGGAGATTTCAAGTAACTTCAGGAGAATTCAAGTGACTTCATGTGAATTCATGTGGATTCAAATGACTTCAGATATTTCAGGACAATTCAAGTGAGTTCAAAGGGGCTGTCCATATACCACGTGGACAATTTTCTACTATATTTTTTACCTCCCGCCACAACCCCCTGTGGACAAGCGTGGAAGTTTGACCCCCCCCCCCCCCCTCCACAGGCTCTTCTTGGTATTGAAAAGCTACGAAGCCAAAGGCAGCAGTGAATTGGCTGAGAATTCGGGTATTCTTAAAAATATAAGCTTTATGATACAAAGTAAGAAGTCCAAACGAAAAGTAGCGAACATTTTTTTACTTTTTTATGTGTTTCTGAAAAGAAATCCGCAGATTCAGGAGAACGCGCGTCCACGTTTGGGTGGTACAAAAATGCATTGAAAAACGGTTTTTTCGAATTTTCATGCATATTTTTAAGAAAAAAAAATGATATTCAGAGTGTCCGCCAGCCCCATGAAGTTCAACATGTATTTCCCATAGGAAAAAAATAAGTTTTTGTACACTTCACTTAGAATAGTCAATATTAGGTGAATCGAGTTGAAACACAACATTGTTCTTGACAATCAGCTGTAGAATACAAATGAACAATTAGTTTTTTAATATCATCCTCATAAGTCTGTTTTATAGGTTCCCAAAAAACCCCATAAGGGAAAAATTGTATTTTGCGAGTTGCTGGCGCTAATTATGTTTTTTTTTTACGGTTATTTAATAAAAATAGTTTCTGATTCATGAAATACTAATTTCCTTTTGTTAATTAGAAGTTTAAGTAATTTATTATTGCTTTTAGCAATTTTCTCTTAGAACAGAGTAAGAAAGTCGCGGTTCTTACGAATTTTATAAGTAGAGTAAGGTAATAATTAATCCAAGTTAACAAACATAATTGGTTAACAAATTTATTTTTATTGTTAATAATACTCTTTTTGAATAATGCTACAAAATTGCGTTTTTTCTGTAATATATAACTTTTCGTCTACTTTTCATTTAGGGTAAAGTAAAAATTAATGAAACTTCAAAAAATAATTGTTTAAACAAATTATAATTATTTATAACTATTTTGTCTCAGATAAGTGCTAGAAAGTTGCGTTTTTTTCTTGAATTTTTAAAATTGCTTTGGCTTTTTAGTTATGAAGAAATAATAAATAAGCAATAGAGAGAATAAGTTTTTAAGCAATATTTCTTTTTGTGAATACATTTTTCTGAAATAATACAGATACTTGAAATATTCTTCAAATTTTTTACATGGATCATATTATACATGTAAATTTTCCTTGAAGTAGTTACTGAGAAATAAAAAGTCATAGAAAGGCTGCATATTTCAGAAAACCCCCCACCTTTTACCATTAATCTTAGAGAAGGTAGTTATAACCTATAATTTATTTTATAAACAATTATGTTTGTTAGCTTGCATTACTTATTATCTCACTAAGTAAAACGTGGACAAAAACTTAAGAATATCAGAAAAAACCGCAGCTATCTAGCATTACGAGGGTTGCCTTTTATATCTTGAGCCTTGGCAATACTAGTGTTTACAGGTGCTATCTGACGATTCCAATTGAAAGTTTGACGTTTTTAACCATAACCTTCTTCAGAACGTTTTGTCACTTGAGCATAACCTGTATTGTTTTCAGTGACTTGAAAATATTGTCTCAGCGAAAAAATGGAATTGAATCGTGAACATTTTCGTGCGATGATTTTTTACGATTTTCGACGTGGATTATCAAGACAAGAGTGCATCGATCAATTCACTTCGACTTTTGGCGATGAAGCTCCATCCTTGGCCACTGTGAAATGCTGGTACAACGAATTTAATCGTGGCCGCAGTTCGCTCAGTGACGAAGGTCGTGAAGGTCGCCAAAAATCAGTCGTTGTCCCAGAAAAAATTGAGGCTGTGCGTGAACTAATAATGCAAGATCGTCATGTGACTTATCGTAAGATTCAGGCATCCTTGGGCATTAGTGGGACCAGCGTGCAAGCAATTTTACATCAACATTTGGCTGTCAAAAAAATGTGTTGCCGTTGGATCCCACATAACTTGACAATCGCTCAAAAAAAGGCTTGTGTGGATTGGTCAAAACAAATGCTGAAAAAATTCGATCGCGGTGATTCAAAGCATGTCTATGACATCGTAACAGGTGACGAAACATGGATTTATGCTTATGAGCCTGAAACTAAACAGCAGTCGACTGTGTGGATCTTCCAAGATGAGCCAAATCCGACAAAAGTTGTTCGCGCACGAAGCACTTCGAAGCAAATGGTTGCCTGTTTTTTTGGAAAAACCGGCCACGTAGGAACTGTGCCGTTGGAGCAACGTCGGACGGTCAATTCGGAATGGTATACAACCATTGGTTTACCGGAGATCTTTGAAAAAATGAGGTAAATCAGCCGCCGAAGACGAATCATCCTCCACCACGACAATGCGAGCTTTCACACATCCGCTGCAACACGGGACTTTTTGAGGGCTGAAAACGTCGAATTGATGGGTCATCCAGCCTACAGCCCTGACTTAGCACCTGATGACTTTTTTTATTCCCATAAATGAAAAATAAATTACGAGGTCAACGTTTTTCGACGCCTGAAGAAGCGTTTGATGAGTTCAAAATGCATGTTTCGGAGGTGCCTCAATCGGAGTGGAAAAAATGTTTCGAAAATTGGTTCAAGCGCATGCAAGAGTGTGTTGAGTTTCAGGGAGAATACTTTGAAAAACAATAAAGCCATTTTCGATGATCAATTATTGTCTTTTCAATATTAGGCTCAAAATATAAAAGGCATCCCTCGTATTATACGTGAAGATAGTTAAAAATAATAATAACTTGTTTAAACAACTTTGTTTGTGAAATTTCATTAATTATTACTATTTTTAGAGAAAATAATCATAATAAATTGTTTAAACAATTATGTTTGTTAATTTCATTTTAATACCTTACTATAGTATGAAAGTTAATGAAAATTTGAAAATTTAAGGAAAAACTACAACTTTCTAGCCTTATTCTAAGAGAATATTATTATGAATAATAAATTGTTTAAATAATTATTTCTGTTAAATTTAATTGAATATTGCCTCGCTCTAACTGAAAAGTTGAAAATCAGTTGAAAAATTCAGAGGAAACCGCGACTTTCTAACTCTACTCTTAGACAAAATGGCTATTAACAATAATAAATTGTTTCAATAATTTATTGAAACATAAAATTATCAGTATACCTCAATAAAACCTCAATAACCTCAATAACCTCAATAAAATAATAGCGCAAAAAACTCGCAATAGCCAATTTTTCACTTATGGGGTTTATTTGGAACCCTATAAAACAGACTTATGGGGGTGAAATTCAAAAAGTAATTTCTTATTCGTATTCTATGGCTAATTCTGTAGAAAGGCTTTCAGGTTCAACTCGAAACACCTAATATTGACGATACTGAATCAAATTTCCAAAAACGTCTTGGTTTCTTATGGGAAATACGTGGTAAACTATGTGGGACTTGAAGAACCTCTGAATATTGGTTTTTAAACTCATTTATGTTTTAGTGGATTTTAACAAATTTGTGGGCGATATACATAAAATTAAAAAAAATGGACCACCTTAGTCCACGTGGACTTGGGATGGACTCCCCGGCCTCCCTCGTGGACAATCGTGGACTTTTTCCCCCGACCCTCAACTGTCCACGTGGTATATGGGGGGCCCGAAATGAATTCAGGTGATTTCAAGTGACTTCACATGAATTCACATGACTTTATGTGAATTCACGTGACTTCATGTGAATTCAAATTACTTCAGATATTTCAGGAGATTTCACGAGAATTCAAGTGACTTCAAATGAATTCAAGTGACTTCAAGTGAATTCAAGTGACTACAAGTGAATTCAAGTCACTTCAAGTGAATTCAAGGGATCTCAAGTGACTTCAGTTATTTCAGAAGATTTGATATTTCAGGAGATTTCATTACAAGTGTATATCTAACTTCACCAGTTTTCAACCCCTGGATAATGAATTATAAATAAATTAGTTATAAATTAGACTATTAAATACTGGCCATACCAAGTATGGCCAACGGCCATACCACGCTGGAAGCACCAGTTCCCGTTAGATCACTGAAGTTAAGCAGTGTTGGGCGCGGTTAGTACTTGGATGGGTGACCGTTTGATACTACTGCGTTGCTGTTGGCGGTCGTGGGTGTGGTGAGCCCATTTACTACAAATCCACCTAAAAAAACACTACCCGAATCGGGTAGTGTCACGCTTACCCCTAGAGGCTCGCCGAAAGGGAAATAGCTTAATGATATACAGCCCAAGTGCGAAGTTAGATACGGCCCAGCACTGGCCCAGTATTAATAGCGTGCCATTGCTGGAATGATAACTCCGGTATACACTTGGCGGCCAATTCTGGCCCAGACTCTGGCCGCCATCACTGGAGGTAACTTAAAAAATCATTGAATTGTTTGTAGGACGCATCTATATACAACTACATATCATCCTGGTGTACAATGAATACATATATTACATTTATCAATATTGTATTACAAATAAAATTTCTAACGCTACGGGGTATCGAACCTACATTAAATCTATCGCCTAGCAGTCGGGAGTCTTAACCATTGCGCTAAACCTACGAGTTGAAACTCGATGAAAAAGCTATTTTCATAAGGTACAGCTCGAAAAAGTTAAAACACCAAATTTTAAACTCTCTTTTTCTAATTAAATATTTATTATTACACGGCGTTATGTAAATGTAAAATATACGAACTGTTAACAAGAATATCAAAAAAATAATTTTTAAATGAATAATTTATATCGATTACAATTTTTCTCCATGTAATATTTCATTTTTTCGTGGTTTTAGACTACTTTACAACTTTCTATAATGACAGGAAATGTAATTTTTTATGAAAATTTGAAATTTTTAACGACGGAACTTAGAAATTTGATCGTGAACTTTGACAAATTTTTAATAACAAATTTTTTTAAACTTTAGTGTAAGGTTTGGTTTTTAGGAGTTTTAGAACATTTTACAACGTTTAAGATTCACATAAAATGTAATTTTTTCTGTACATTCGCGACAGTTGTATTTATAGTTCTCAGATATTTTAGAACACAAGAAATATATTTTTAAATGTATTTTTGAAAATATTTAAATATTTATACTCTCGGCATAGTACTGCGCCGATCGTGGCGCAATACGTTAGCCAGTACTGGGCGAATGGTCGATTATCTGTACTGGTGACCAGTATTGGGCCAGTACTACGCCGGTGGTGAACTCCGGCAGAGTGTGGAAATTTCCACCCACAGTAAAAGTAACACTGAGCCCAGTGATGCGCATTTGCTGGGCCAGAATCCGGCTTTTCCTATTGAAACATGTTTAGCCAAAGTAAAGACGAAGTTTGGAACAGCAGTGCGGCGAGTCTGGGCCGACCTCTGACTCTTCCTCTTAAAACATGGTTTGCCGTTGTAAAAGTAACACTTGGTCCAGTAACGTGCCATGACTGTGCCAGACTCCGGCTTTTACTATTAAAATATGTTTTGCCAGAGTAAAGACGAAGTTTGGAACAGTAATGCGCCGCGTCTGGGCCGATCTCTGGCTTTTCCTCATAAAAAATGCTTTGCCGTGATAAAAGTGCTGCTTGGTCCAGTAATGTGCCATCACTGGGCCAAGCATCGGCGGTAGATCGACGAATTTAAATATCCAATATAGGCAGCCAGTACGGGCACAACACTGGGCGGATTAAAATTCCAATATTGGCCTAATAACATTAGCCGCTCTTTGGCTGCCGAAATTGGACCGAGCCTGGGCCGTGTGTTCAATTCCGGTAATTCGCACTTGGGATATTCGGCACGGCAATGAGCCGATGCTGTGTCGAACTCTGGTTTTCTAAGATTCAGAATGACTTGTCGTAATAAAACTGACACTTGGCGCAGTAATATGGGGTCGCTGGGCCGGACTCTGGCTTCTTCACTTAAAACATGTTTTGCCGGAGTAAAGAAAAATTTAGAACTAGTAATGGGCCATTGCTGGGCCAGAATCTGGCTTTTCTTCTGAAAATATGATTTGCCGGAGAAAGTAAGATATTCGGCATGGCAATGGGCCGATATCAAAGCTTGAGTACGACTGTATATTATGGTCACTTTACTATCAAAAAAACATGTGCTCAATAGAAAGTTGCCAAACAATATTTAAAAAATATTTTAATTGGAAAGAAAATGGCAAATATCCACCTCCTGGTTCTGATATCTTCAAGGATAGGAATAGATTCAATGTTACAAATCTGAAGAAAAGGATTGTTTATACAAGTATTGTATTTTTATTAAAAATAATTCGAGGTATAATAGACTGTCCTAAATACTACAAATAATTTCTCCCTTTCTAAAAAGTAATATGGCACCTGATCATTTCACGCGAAATCATCACTGGAAGCTTCACATCACTAGAAACCTTTTGCGATTCTCATGAGGACAACCGTGGGATTTCGCCGGGAGCGGGTGCTAATCTCCATGCGATGATCCGGCAAAAGTCTCGTGCACCCTGAGGACACGGAGCGACCCAAGGACGACCGCCTTCTGCATTTTCCCCGCAAGTGTCTTAGCATTTTCTTGACACGCAGGGATGCTTTTCAGGCTATTAACCAGTGAAACCTTGGCACATCCAAGAGCACCGATGATTAAGACGATTAGCTTAACGGAATATTCCGGGTACAGCCGTCGCAACTCCCTTATAAGTTCTTAATACCTCTCTTTCTTTTGATTCTCCTTGGCTATGATATTTTTGTGAGCTGGTGCCGAAAATTCGATAACGAACATGGTTCGTTTCTCGAAGTCAAGAAGAACAATGTCAGGCCTCGAGTGCGCAACAGAAACAATTGTCGAAAATATGAAGTTCCAGTATGTCCGACACTTCTCATTCTCGACAATTGACTCTATTTCCCTAGGAGCGTTTAGAGGAGCGGTATTTGTGCTGATGCCGTAAGAGTGACAGAGATGGTAATAAAGCACTCTTAGTGCCGCATTGTGCCTTTGGATGTAGGTCGTTCCCGCATGAATTGGACAACAATATATATATATATTTCGGCCATTCGGTTACGGTTTCGATTCCTTTGGAATAGAACTGAAGGGCCTATGACAAAGCCACCGAACGCGTGCTCGGGGTTGCTGAATATGGTTACAATAATTAATAAGCAGTCGCGGACAATTGTCCAGGGATGGTCCCGAAGGAATAACCCCTAAGCGGAGGCGTGACAACCGTGCCGAAAGCTGAATGGCACCTGGGTGAGGTGTCTTAAACGGTGACTCTGGGATACCGGGCGACCTCTCAGAGTATGCAGCCTTATCCTTGCACGCGGGGCTCTACAAGGATGGACGAACCCTTTCCCTAGCTGCTCGTGGGAACAACAATGACACCACCAAAACACCCAAAAGTTGTAAATGCGATTCAAAACGATCGAACGCGCAGAGCACCCGACAATGGGTCGGCGAACAATGCGGCCCACATTGAGTGGACGAATCAACTCAAGGATGACTTGCTAGACTGCTACGATGCCAGCATTATCCCCATTCATCGAGGCTTTATGGCGCGTATGCATACTCTGTGGTGCAAAAAACACCCAGAGCTTCAGCACGTTTTGATTCAATCGTTGCGAAATCAACGTGCCTACCTCGGGAAAAATGGATATGTACGCGGAGCGCTTCCCCAACCGCTGAGTGACCAAGCTGCAGCCGAAGATGAGGAAGCGACATTAAGACTAACCACGGAAAACAGGCACCTTCTGAGAGATGATCACGATTTCAGGACAAGA
>CAKNWT010262761.1:0-16534 GCA_932066315.1 Andricus coriarius
ATATACAATCATGTCTCAAGTCATCCTACTCTTCAAAAATAATAAAGATGCTTTCAGAATTGATCGATTTTATATCAACTTTCATGTTTTTCAGGCTTCATTTATTAATTTAATTTCCGTCTCTTTTGTCTCTCTTACTGTAAGGAATATATATATATGTAGGTAGAAGAAGGACAAAAGATTATAAAGTTGACCAACTGATATGATTAAGTTGACACTACAGAATACTCAAACTAAAATTCCTGTGATAATCAGTTTTAAACTCCAGGATCATAAACTCTACACTCTGGGATAGTGAAGCTGACCATAAAATTTTGACACACCATGGATCGTACGCCTGACCACCTAGGGGGCTGTCCCATAGTTGAAACTCAAATATAGTATGTCTGACATTCTAGATTTTCAGACTGACAATCCATTTTCCTCCGTGTAGAGTTTTGTGGTGCAAAATTTTTTATTGGTGGCGCATATCAGTGCATTTGCGGCGCAATTCATTGGGCTATAAAAAACCCGAAAATTAAGAGTGGGGGGGGGGGGCTGGTGTAACTGACCTCGCCCAGGTATGTATTGGTCTCTCCAGTGTTAAGATGTCTAATAACACTTATATCCACAAGCTCAGGATCCTTGTGAACGCCAACAATCTTTCCATTCTTCAGATGAATTTTGGCACATTTATCCAATACAAAGTCCATCCCAATCTCTCCTGTGTACTTCTTGACGATATGTATGGCAGTTTGAAGTTTGCCTTTACCAGAGGCATAGAGCGTCAGGTCACCCATATAAAATACATGAGTGACCTTATGCTCGCGCTGGTTAGTGTCGCCACAGAGGTATCCAGAAGAATCTCGTAGTGCGAGATTTCCAGATGAGATAGTAAACCTAGTTTTCCAAAAAGGCATCAATCTCTCTATGCATAGCACTATGTGTGGATGCACCTTCAAGCTTTCCAACAGACAGATGATAAGTCTATGAGAGGTTGAATCGAAAGCTTTCCGGTGGTCAATCTAGGCTGTAGCGTCTTTACAGTCACACCTGTCAATTAGCAGGTTCTCTAGACAGCCTGCTACGCCTTTTTTCGAGCTACGTTGTTCGTACATCTCACGCCACACAGGCTCAATTCGCCGAACAATCCTGGCATATATATATATATGGCCAATCAATTCTTGATAACCGAATTGTTCTAGGTACAGCTTATATCAAGCCAATGGCAGAGATCCTCTCCTAAAAATGGTCAGGAACCACGAGATGATTGGCGAAGGATCGTTCCTTTACAAAGCCGCGGAGCAAGCGTCCGAGACCCTTGGCCTGCATTTTAATCTCAGAAGTGAAGAAAGTGCATAACTCCATCTATATGCTTCACTTCTGAAAACCGAAGTGAAGAAAGCAGAAGGTAAAAAATTCCACCAAGAGCTACTCGACAAGAAAATGCACGGAAATTTTCACAGAAATGTAGAAAAAGCAACTCGCGGCGACAGATAGAAAATACGTATCTGGCGCACTCTATCCTAAGTATATATAAATTTATGTATACTTTGTATAGAGTGCGTCAGATACGTATTTTCTATCTGTCGCCGTGAGTTGCGTAGTTTCTTTTAGGACCCATCGATTTCCACCTTAGCATACCGTGACCGCATTTTATGTCAAGAAGTTCCCAGCGATAGGTGCAAAGCGTGGCATGCACACGCTGAGTACCTGGAACACATACTACCGGGGTGTCCCACCCACGCAGGAACGACGTACATCTAGAGACATAATGCGGCCCTAAGAGTGCTTTATTTCCATCTTTGTCGCTCTTACGGTTTTGGTCGCCACCCTGCCCTGCCGAACGCTCCAAGGGAGATAGAGTCGATTGTCCAAAACGGGAAGTGCAATTTTCTGGAACTACGATTTTCGGACAGCGAAACTTGGAGGTGTGAAACTATCTCTGGTTCTTAACCTTAAAGCCATACCCGCGTGCCAAAAATATGCCAAGGCACTTGCGATATGGATGCAGAAAGCTGTCATCCTTGGGTCGCTTCGTGTGCTCAAAATACACGAGCGTTTCGCCGGCCTGGCGTTGTGATTTCATCGTGTCCTGTGACCACCCATCTCACGGTTGTGAGACGTGACCATGAGTGTATTTTACCGCGGTCTTACTGGGAGCCAGTGTCATTTTTAGATGGCAGTTGCTCCCAGTGAGACCCTGCGGTGGTTGTTTAACCTTATTTTTAAATTATATATTTGGCCTATATAAGAAGAAGTCGTCTACGATTTTCATTCGTTATCAAAAAATCATCTAAGCCAACCAGTGATATAATTTTCCCTGAAACTGTTGCAAAACCTATACCTATAATTAATAAAATTGTTTTTTCTTTATAAATTCTCCTGCTTCATTGTTTGTAAAGACTGCTATAAATAAAAACCCTCAATTATCATAATTGATTTTTTTAAATTTGTTGTTATCTTCTACACAAGATAAAATTTTTATAAATCCACGCTCCCTTGAATAATTGAAATTTTCTATGGAAAACTAGAAAAATATACAACCGTAAAAACTGAATGTGCAGCAGGTAATATTTTGAAAATGGAATATCAGAAAGTAATATTTTGAAAATGGAAACAGGCAACGTCGCATTTACAATTTCAGTATAGGGCATTCTTATTATGTAAATAGAGTTAAAAATGATACACCGTCGCGTTTTTTTTATTAAATCTTCCTATTTTTAACTTTTCCCATTTCTATAACCTTTTTTTAATTACAATATATACAATCTTTATTTACTCAAGTTCACCCTTATTCAAGGCAAATTATTTATGCAAAGTTTGCTAAATAATTGCAATTTTCTATGGAAAATTGAAAAAATGTGTAACCCAAACAAATTTTGAAAATCAAAAACAGAACTCTGTTGAAAAGTGTGATCCAAAAATGCATTGGAAATTTGTTGACTTCGAATTTGTAAGCATACAATTGGTTCGAACACACAAAAAATAAATGCAAAAAAAAATAATAATAATATTAAAGGTGGCGGAAAAATAATATATTCTGTGAAGTATTAGGTATTTTCACTTCAACCACCAGCTCACTTCACTTCATTGAGTACTGAGGGGAAAACAATGGACCAAATGCACGAGATTCGGTCCATTTTTGCCCTATTTTGCTAATATCTTCGTAAAAAATAATTTTTTCTATATAAGTGCATGGGAAAAATAGTTATTATTTTTTAAGATCTAGTTAATGACATAATAAAATGGTAATAATTATCATTCATTACGAATATATTATAAAAATAAAGCTTTGTCCATGCATTTGGTCCCTTGTTTTTCCCTTAGCAATCAACAAAGTGAAGCTAGCTGGTGGTTGAAGTAATAATACCTAATTATATATAATTTTCATTTGTTTTATAAAATTTCTATATAAAATAAATGGAAATTAGGTATATTTTACACTATGTATAAACTATATATAATTTTTCTGCCTGGGTCAGAACCGTCAATATTACCTGAATCAAGTTGAGACTCAGAATTTCTCTTCAAAATTAGCCATAGAATACGAATAAAATATTACTTTTTAAATGTCAACCCTATAAGTCTGTTTAATAGGGTCCCAAAAAAATCCCATAAGTGAAACAATGGTTTTTGCGAGTTTTTGGCGCTAATTACATATGATTTTTTTGCAGTTTTTTTATGCAAATTATTTCTAATACATGAAATACTACTGTATACTGATCTTTAGATATTTACATAATTTGTGTAAACAATGTATTATTGTTTTGAGCAAGTTTCTCTTAAAATAGAGATAGAAAGGCGCGGTTTTTGCAAAAATGGTCTACTTTTTGTCCAATTTCCAATCAGCATGAGATAATAGTCAATTAATTTAAACAAACATAATTGTTGAAACAATTTATTATTATTTTCAATAATATTTTCTTTGAATAATGCTAGAAATTGCGGTTAACTTCTGTCAACTTTTTGTCCACTTTTTACTCAGTGAGGTAATAATTAATGCAAGTTAACAAAAATCATTTTTCAAAACATTATCTTTCTTTTTCGTGAATATATTTTTCGAAAAAGAAATAAACATTTGTAAAATTGATATCTGATTTTAATTCTCTTTTTATTAGACACCAAAGTCAGGATGGGAAAGAGGACGAATATTAAAATATGTGCAAATCAAAAATTTTCTTTTACGCTTTGCAATAAACTTATTGTTGTAATTCAAAACAAAACTTTTACATCAAGGGTAGAGCAAAAATCATTCACTTAAAAAAACAATACTATTTAAAAAATAATTCTTGTTCAGGTTCACTTATTATTTGTTCATAACTAAAAATTCAAAGCAAAATTAAAGATTTCAGAAAGAAAACAACTTTTTAGCACTTATCTAAGAAAAGATAGTTATAAAAAATAATACATTGTTTAAACAATTATGTTGGTTAACTTGCATTATTTATTACTTTACTAACTAAAAAGTTAAAAATTTCGGAAGAAACACAACCATCTGCTATTAATAAAGAAGAAGATGGTTATAAATAATAATAATTTGTTAAATAATCATTTTTGATAAATTGAATAAAATATTAACTCATTCCAAGTGAAAAATGGACAAAAAGTTTAAAATCTCAGAAAAAAACGCCATTTCTAGCATTATTCAAAGAAAATATCATAAACAATAATAATATTAATAAATTGTTAAAACAATTATATTCGTCAACAATAATTGACTATTACCTTACTCTAATTGAAATTTGACAAAAAGTGGATTTTTTTTTAAACTGCAATTTTCTAGCATTATTCCGAAAGAATATTATTAACAATAATAAAAAATTGTTTAAACAAAATTTTTTGTCAATATTAATCAAGTGTTACCTCACTCTAATTAGAAATTGGACAAAAAGTGGAACATTTTTTTACTCTAATTGAAATTTGACAAAAAGTGGAATTTTTTTGAAAAAACTGCAATTTTCTAGCATTATTCCGAAAGAATATTATTAACAATAATAAAAAATTGTTTGAACAAAAATTTTTGTTACCATTAATCAAGTATTACCTTACTCTAATTAAAAATTGGACAAAAAGTGGAACAAGTTTTGAAAAAACCGCGACTTTCTAACTCTATTCCAAAAGAAAATTGCTAAAAACAATAATAAATCTCTCAAAAAGTTTATATAAACATCTAATTATCAGTATAAAGTAGTATTTTATTTATTAGAAACAATTTGTATTCAAAAAAATCCTAATTAGCGCCAAAAACTCGCAAAATCCATTTTTTCACTTATGGGGTTTTTTTGGGACCCTATAAAACAGACTTATAAGGGTGATATTTTAAGATTAATATTTTATTCGTATCCTATGGCTAATTATGACGACAAATGTTGAGTTTCAACTCGATTCAGCTAATACTGACGATTCTGAATAAAATTTACAGAAACGTCTGTGAATATAATGTTTAAAAAAAATGGTTTTGTTTTTTTGTGGATTCGAACAAACTTACGGGCGATATGCTTAAACATCCGAAAAAAGAATTTTGACCACCCTAATGAAGACCCTGAATGTGTATATCTAATTTGCAGCCCATTGATCCAATGTGAGTTTAAGATTGTCAAAAATTCTTATGTTTCTTAACTTTGTTCAAACAAATAGTTATGACCTTCTTCTTGTTGCAATAGAGTGAAGAATTTCACACCATCGAGTTATTCAACTTAAATTTTTTCGATTTTTTCGGGTAATATGCATACAAATTCGAAGACAAAAAATTTCCAATGCATTTTTGGACCACGCTTTTCAACAGAGTTCTGTTTTTGATTTTCAAAATTTGTTTGCGTTGCACATTTTTTCAATTTTCTATAGAAAATTGCAATTACTTAGCAAACTTTGTATACATGATTTGCCTTGATTATCGAATTAGTAATATTGTACTAATATTTTAGTGGCTCACTTTTCGCTAATCGAATCTCTAAAATATCAGTAGAAATTAGTTAAATTTTACTAATTTTGATATAGAGACACCTCAAAGTATCTTTTGCGTAGGGAAAAAAGCTATAAAATTAAAATAACCTTCTTTAGGCACTCAAGTTCATACTTATTCAGGATAAAAAATTTTGAAAATCAGAAACAAAACTCTGTGGAAAAGTACTAGTGAATATATATATATTTTTATTTATATATTATTTTAAGTCCATAGATCCATTGTCATTTAAAGTTTATAAGAAATTCTTATTTTTCGAAACTTTGTTCAAACAATGAGAAGGTTATGTTTTTAAATTGGGACAGGCTACTTTAGGTTTACAATGTCACAATGTGGCCTTCTTATTGTATCAATAGAGACAACAATGTCACACCATCGCGTCGTTTTAATCAAATTTGCTATTTTTCACGTTTTCAATTTTTATAACATTTTTATAATCATTATATATAGTCCTAAGTAAATTTATTTATATGCATCAAGAAATTAGTTGCTTTCCACTACAGAAATAGAAAATACCTCAACTATATCGAGTTATTAATTTTCGACTAATCTTTGGTGGATCAATTTAATACTTATTCAAGCTGAAGCTTATTTAAAGCAAAATTTTTTTACACATTTTCCTAAAGAATTGCAATTTTCAATGGAAAATAAGGCAAATATACAACTGAAACAAATTTCGAAAATCAAAAACAGAACTCTGTTGAAAAGTAGGGCGTGAAATTAGGGTGGTCCAAAAATTCGACTTTCACTTTTTGATGATCGATCCCCCCAACTTGTTCGTTTTCTTGAAAAAGAAAGTCCATTTTTTCCCCTTTTTTCATATTTAACTCGTGCTCTCGGGCTCTTGAAATGATCCTGGGGTTTCAAATGGGAAAAGCTCGGTTTCGCAAAAAATGGAAACTAGCTGTGAATTTGATCTCGAGTGTTTCCACTTTATTTGTATTTATATTTATATTTATATTTATATTTATATGGTGCTCATTTCACGAGCACTTTTCTTCCTCATAGAGGAAGCGTTTGTGGTTTTTTGAATAATAGACAAACTAAAGTTTTCATTTAGATCAATTTAAGAACAAAAATTTACAGAAAATGCAAAATTACAAAAAAATACAAAAAATTCTTAAAATAAAATGACAAATCAGACAAATCAAATTTTTTATTTAAAATGGTAATTCAAGCTGGAAAAGGGAAGGGGGAAATTTTATCTCACCATATCCCGTTGTCCGCTTTATGCTAAGTTAATTGAAGTTAAAAATGTAGTTTTTAATTAAAAAATTAACTTTCAACCAAGTGGTTGAATTTTCAAACAACAATTATTTATGTTTTAATAAAAAACAGTGAAATTTAACGAAAAAAGACGAATTTTTAACAAAAATTCAAAATCAATTTTGAATTATGTCAATGAAAAAAGTTTTACCATACAAAACCGTATTTTTAAATATTATGCATTACCTAGCTTCCTTACTCGTCAATAAAATATATCACTACTATAGGTCAATCGATTCGTCTCGAACTATGGAATCTTTTATGTTCGCGTATCAACTTTGAATTGGTGAAACAAGCCCTCAAAATTTAATTAATTTATCTGCAACAGTTTTTAAGTTATCGTGTTCACAAAAAAGTGTGACACACACACACACACACATCCGGACAGTAGCTTAGAACATTGCATTAGACATTAATAAATTGAGGAAGTTTTAATTAAATGAATTTAAAATGTTTGGAAAATGTTACCATCACAAAGCTTCCTCTATGAGGAAGCAAAAACAAGTACTGGTTATAAACTTTTTGTAAATTAACGTAAAGACGGTATTTGTTGTAATTTTCTCAACGTAAATAATTTTTAATCGATAAGTAAAGAGTGTACAAGTATTTTAAAAATAATTTTGAATTGCTTAAACAATTATTATTTGTTTGAAAAGTTGTTTGGTTTCTGTAAATCATGAAAGTATAAATAAATAAATCAGGATAAATTGTATAAAGTTGATGGATGTGAAGACAAATACTTCTTGTTTAACATATTTAGTAATTATTTAACCAATTTTCTCTCCTACAAATAGTGACAAGTTATTATATTTTGGAATTGGTGACACATTTAACGAATGTTTAGAGTAATATATTGTTTAGGTATATTTTGTAATTATTTAAACAATTTTTATTTGCTTACAATTTTTCTTTTCCTGTTAAGCGTGAAAAGTTATTATTTTCTAGAATTAATTGCACAATTAACGTATGTTGAGAATAATATTTTTTCGTAAATATATTCAACAATTTTTTAAACAATTTTAATTTCTTTTAACAATTTTCTTCCTTCTAAATCATTATTCGAAATTATCTAAACGCGCTTATTCTTAGGGAAGAAGGAGAACAGTCTAGTTTTTTAAATCTCTTACGCTATGTCGTTTATTATTCAGTATTTTTTTATATCAGACCGTATACCTTATATTATTCAAACAATTAAATTAAATTTCTCGATAGCCTTTTTTTTAATTACTTCTCTGTTCTGTTTCATTTATATACTTTAGGAAAGATCTACATGCAACTTATTTTTAATTCACAGATTCCATTATTCAACGAGGGTGATTTTAAGAAAAAAGGATTTACTTTATTTAGAGCAATTGAATTTAATTGTTTGAACAAATTATTATTGTTGAAAAAGTATATGGTATACCTTCTAATATATGGAAATACTGAATAATAAGCAACATAGCGTACGAGATTCGAAGCAATTAGACTTTCCTCTACCTTTCCTGTGAAAAGGCACAAGTTAATGATTATGAATTGTTTAAATAATTGATAATTGTCATTAATTGCAGAAAAGAATAACTTTTCACGATTTACAGGGAAAAAATGGTTTAAAGAAATAAAATTGTATAAATAAATTAAGGTTAGTAAAAAATCGCTAAATATTCTTGAGAAAAAAATATTAATTTGAGCATCTGTTAATTGTGTTATTAATTTTAGAAAATAATAAATTTTCACGCTTTATAGGGGAAACATTATTTAAACCAATGAAAATTGTTTAAATAATTATAAAATATGTTAAAAGAGAAGTACTTTTATTGACATTTACCAACTTTATATCATTTATTCAAAAAGATAATAAATTTTCACGACTACAGGAAAAAAAATTTGTTCACACAAGTAATAATTATTGTTTAAAGGATTAAATATTATTTTAAAAAATACTTGAAAACTCGTTATTTATCTATTAAAAATAATTTATTTTTCCCGGGATCACGGGTTATCGCTGAGAAAAAAAGAAAAAAATACTATGGATTTTCTTTTTCCGGAAAACAAACAAATTGGGGGTATCAATCACCAAAAGTCGAATTTTCACAGATATAAATTTGGACCACCCTGGAGAGGATCCTGAATATCCATTATTAATTAATAAATTGATCCATATTAATCCATTATATTTTTAGAATTGTAAAAAATTCTTATTCTTTAAAACTTTGTTCAAGCAATGAGAAGGCACTATTTTACTTCAGCAGAGTTCAAAATGTGACAGCATTGCGTCATTTGATTAAAATAATCATTTTCTTTTTACCAAGAGATTACTTTTCCACTATTGAATTAGGAAATATCTCGAATAATCGAATTAATAATTTTCTATTAATTTTTTATGGCTCACATTTCGCTAATAGAATCTGTAATATTTCAATAGTAATTATTTAAATTTTACCAATTTATATTTAAAGATACTTCGAAATATCTATTGCATAAGGAAAAAAGCTATAAAATTAAAATACGGAGTGTCTCGTTATCCCAAAATGCGTGATGAGTAGAAAAATCTTTTTCATAAGACGACTGTCCCGAAGAATAAGTCACTAACAAATTTTTCCGTATACAGAGTGTATCAACTATATTTTACTTCGCTAGAGTGTCGTATCTCTATGTATTTTTAAATGGAGATCCGACACTCTAGCGAAGCATAATACAGTTGATACGCTCTGTTTTCGGAAAAATTGGTTAGTGACTTATTCTTCGGGACAGTTGAAGATTGGCAGGTCATCCTAATTTTTCGGGACGTCTAGACGCAACCATTAAAATAACCTTCTTTAGGCACTCAATTTCAAAGTTATTCAGACTGATGTTTATTCAAGGCAAATCATTTTAACAAAGTTTGATCAATATTGCAATTTTCCATGAAAAATAAGGAAAATATACAACCGCAAAAGATTTTGCAAATCAAAAACAGAACTCTGTGGAAAAGTAGCACATGAAGATCCTGAATATGTATAATTGTATAGTAATTAATTTCGAGTTCATTGATCCATTGCAATTAAAAGATTCAAAAAATTATTATTTTAGGTAGCTCTATTCAATAAATTAGAAAACAATCTTTTTAAATTGAGGCAGGCTATGACACGCTTAAGATTTCATATTATGACCTTTATATTATTTCAATAGAGTTAATAATATAACACCATCGCGTCGTCTGATTCAACTTTTCAATTACTCACGCTTTTTATGCTTATAACTTTTTGTGAACTATATTAGGTATGCAGTTTTAAATAATTTTATTTTCACCAAGCAATTAGTTTTCCACTATTGAATTAGGAAATGTCTCGGCTAATCGAATTAATAATTTTCTACTAATCTTTGGTGGTTCACTTTTCGCTAATCGAATCTGTAAAATTTCACGAGTACTTATTCAAATTTCACCAATGTTGATTTAGAAAGACTTCAAAGTATATTTTACGTAAGGAAAAAAGCTATTCAATTAAAATGTCCTTTTTTAGGTACTCAATTTCACACTTATTTAAGCCAATAGTTATTTAAAGCAAATAAGTTTCACAAAGTTTGCTAAATAATTATAATTTTCCATGGAAAATAAAGAAAATATACAACATAAAAAAATTTTTAAAATAGAAAACAGAACTCTGCTGAAAAGTAGAGCACGTAAATCCTGAATGTGCATAATTAATTAATATATTGATCTATACTGAAACCATATTGATCCAGTATAATGTTAAGATTACAAAAATTCTTATTTTTATTAACTTTGTTCAAACCATTACAAGACAATATTTTAAAAATAGAAACAGACTAGATCACCTTAAAAATGTCTAAATATGGCCTTATTGTTCCAATAGAGTTGAAAATCTTACTCTGTCGCCTCGTTCTGTTAAACTTTTCTACTTTTCACGTTTTCTGTGTATATAACTTTTTTTAAATTATCATATACTGTTATAAATTATTTTCTTTTTACTCGAATTACTCGAATAAGTAGCTTTCTAATAATCTCTAGTGGCTCACTTTTCGCTAATAGAATTAATAAAATTTCCCCTGTAATTATTTAAATTTTACCAATTTAGGTTGAGAGAGACCTCAAAGAATCTTCTGCGTAAGGAAGGAAGATACACACTCAATTCAGACTAATGCTTATTCAAGGCAAATAATTTTCAAAGAGTTTGCTAAATAATTGCAATTTTCTGTGGAATATAAGAAAAATATACAACCGAACAAGTTAAAAAAAAATAAAAAACAGAATTCTATTGAAAATTAGCGCATGAAGACCCTGAAAACATATAATTAATTTCGATACCATTGATCCATTGTAGTTTCAGGATTCTAAAAAATTCTTATTTTTCTTCACTTCGTTCAAACAATCAGAAAGCAATGTTTTTAAATTGAGGCAGGGTTACGTTTAGAATTTCGCAATATAACATTATTATTTAAATGGAGTTAAGAGTGTAACACCATCGTATACAAATAATGTTAGAATCGGACCACCGATATTGGTAAAATGTATAAAGCAATAAATCAAATAAATCGTTCAAACAAGGATAATATATATAGCTGATTTAAAAATAATGGAACTCTAAAAATGGCGCTATTGAAATAGGATTAATTTGGATAGAGGTTTGAAATTTATAATTGATCTAACAGTTACGTAACAATTAAACAGATTCTTAGAGTCTATTTGAAATCCAAATAAGTGGATTCAATAGTAGCAATAGTTTTAAAACTTTTGTGCGAAAAGAAAGTTTAAAAGGCTTTCCACTTTTTACGTTTTAATTTTTACTTTTTTACAAAAAGTCTTACTTTTGTACTTTTGGATTCAAACTTGTTTCATTTCTCCGTACTAACTAAAAATTTAGACGTGAATTTTCGATTTTGTATGACATCTGAAACGCACGTCGGTTTCTTCAAAAACAAAAATTACATAATTCAAAGATATTTTAGTTTAATTGGTTTGATTTTGCTTTCTCAGAGAGGAGGCTTTGTAATGGTAACAATTTCGAAAACATTTTAATCTGTTTGCCTGAACTTTTTTTTGTACATATTTCGAGCAGAATAAAAGGGGATTGGGGGGTTAAAAATTGAAAACTATACTTTAATTCACAAAAAGTTTATAACAAGTACTTCTTTTTCCGGATAACAAACAAATTGAGGGTATCAATCACCAAAAGTCGAATTTTTACAGATATAAATTTGGACCACCCTGGAGAGGATCCTGAATATGCATCATTAATTAATATATTGATCCATATTAATCCATTATATTTTTAGGATTGTAAAAAATTCTTATTTTTTCAAACTTTGTTCAAGCAATGAGAAGGCACTAATTTGAGAACAGAAATAGACAAGTTCACGTTAACAATTTCTCAATATGGCCTTCATATTGTTTCGGCAGAGTTAAAAAAGTGACACCATTGCATCGTTTTACTAAACTGTTCTATTTTTCACGTTTTTCAGGTTTGTAACTGTTTGTAAATTATTATACAGTCCTAAATAATTTTTTTTATCAAGTAATTAGTTTTCCATTATTGAATTTGGAAATATCTCGTCTGCTCGAATTAGTAATTTTCTAATAATCTTCTGTGGCTCACTTTTCGCTAATCGAATCTGTAAAATATGACTATCAAATATTTAATTTTTACCAGTTTTGATTGAGAGATAGCGCAAAGTATCTCTTGCATAAAAAAAGCTATACATTTAAAATAACCTTCTTTAGGCACTCGATTTCATACTTATTCGGGCTGATGCTTATTTAAGGCAAATAATATTAACAAAGTTTGCTAAATGATTGCAATTTTCTACGGAATATAAGAAAAATGTGCTACCGAAAAAAATTGTATAAATCAAAAACAGAACTCTGTGAAAAAGTAACACATAAAGACCCTGAATATGTAGATGTTATGTTATTAATTTCGAGTCCATTGATCCACTATGATTGACAGATTCTAAAAAATACTTATTTTTCTTAACTTTGTTCAATCAATCAGAAGGCAAAGTTTTTAAATTGAGGCAGACTAGGTGACGTTTAAAACTTCACAGTGTGGCCTTATTGTTTCAATAGAGTTAAAAATGTAACATCATCGCGTCGTTTTATGAAACTTTTCTATTTTTCACGTTTTCCATGTTAATAACTTTTTTAAAATTATTATATACAGTTAAAATTAATTTTCTTTTTACCAAGCGATTAGTGTTCCACTATTGAATTCGGAAATATCTCGAATAATCGAATTATTAATTTTCTTTAAATTTTTTATGGCTCACATTTCGCTAATCGAATCTGTAATATTTCAATAGTAATTATTTAAATTTGACCAATATTTATTTAGAGATACTTCAAAATATCTTTTGCATAAGGAAAAAGACTATACAATTAAAATACGGAGTGTCTCGTCATCCCAAAATGCGGGATGTGTAGGCAAATATTTTTCATAAGATTGGCTAGTCATCCCAATTCTTCTAGACGACTAGACGCAACCATTAAAATAACCTTCTTCCGGCACCCAATATCATACTTTGATCAATATGGTAATTTTCCATAAAAAATAAGGAAAATATACAACCGAAAAAGATTGTCAAAATCAAAAATATAACTCTGTGGAAAAGTAGCGCATGAAGACCCTGAATATGTATAACTATACCAACCTTCGTAATATTTCAATAGAGTTAATAATGAAACACCATCGCGTCGTCTGATTCAGCTTTTCTATTTTTTACGTTTTTCATGCTTATAACTTTTTTTGAATTATATTAGGTATGCAGTTCTAAATAATTTTATTTTAACAAAGCAATTAGTTTTCCACAATTGCATTAGGAAATATTTCGACTAATCGAATTAATAATTTTCTACTAATATTTGGTGGTTCACTTTTGGCTAACCGAATTTGTAAAGTTTTACTAGTACTTATTTAAGTTTTACAAATTTTGATTTAGAAAGACTTCAAAGTATATTTTGCATAAGGAAAAAATCTATACAATGAAAATAACCTTCTTAGGTACTCAATTTCATACTTATTCAAGCCAATAGTTATTTAAGGCAAATAAGTTTCACAAATTTTGCTAAATAATTTTAATTTTCTATAGAAAATAAAGAAAATATGCAACCGAAACCAATTTTGAAAATAGAAAACAGAACTCTGCTGAAAAGTAGCGCATGATGATCCTGAATGTACATAATTAATTAATATATTGATCCATACTTATACCATATTGATCCATTATAATGTTAAGATTTAAGAAAATTCTTATTTTTCTTAACTTTGTTCAATCCATGACAAGACAATTTTTTTAAAATAGAAACAGACTAGGTCACGTTAAAAATTTCTCACTATGGCCTTCTTATTGTTTCAATAGAGTTAAAAATGCTACACTGTCGCCTCGTTCTATTAAACTTTTCTATTGTTCACGTTTTCTGTGTTTATGAATTTTTTTAAATTATCATATTCAGGTCTAAATTATTTTCTCTTTACTTGAATTACTCGAATAAGTAGCTTTATAATAATCTATAGTGGCTCACTTTTCGCTCATAGCATCAATAAAATTTCACATGTACTTATTTAAATTTTACCAATTTAGGTTTAGAGATACCTCAAAGAATCTTTTGCGTAAGGAAGGAAGCTAAATAATTAAAATAAGCTTCTTTAAGCACTCAATTCCATACTTATTCAGACTGATGCCTATTCAGGGCAAATAATTTTCAAAAAGTTTGCTAAATAATTTCAATTTTCTATGGAATATAAGAAAAATATACAACCGAACAAACTTTTTCAAATAAAAAACAGAACTCTGTTGAGTTTTTATTTTTGAATTCTTATTTTTCTTCACTACGTTCAAACATTCAAAAAGCCATGTTTTTCAATTGAGGCCGGCTAAGTTACGTTTACAATTTCGCAATATAACATTATTATTTCAATAGAGTTAAGAGTGTAACACCATCCTATACAAATAACGTTAGAATCGGACCACGGATATTGGTAATATGTATTAAGCAGAGGTTTTTAGCATAATTTATTGAAGCATTATTATTAATGAACCACTATATAAATCATTAAAATAATGATAATATATATAGCTGCTTTAAAATTTTAGAACTCTGACTATGGCGCCAATGAAATAGGATTAATTTGGATAGAGGTTTGAAATTTATAATTGATCTAATAGTTACGTAACAATTAAACGGATTCTTAGGGTCTATTTGAAATCCAAATATGTGAAATCAATAGCAGAAATAGTTTTCAAACTTTTGTACAAAAAGACTTTTTAAAAGCCTTATCACTTTTTACGTTTTAATTTTCACTTTTTTACAAAAAGTCTTACTTTTGGATTAAAACTTATTTCATTTCTTCGCACTAACTAAAAATTTGGGCGTGAATTTACGAATTTGTATGACATCTGAAACTCATGTCGGTTTCTTCAAAAACGAACAGTACATAATTAAAATATATTTTAGTTTTATTGATTTGATTTTGCTTTTTCAGAGAGGAAGCTTTGTAACGGTTTCAATCTTTTTAACATTTTGGTTTGTTCAATTGAACTTTCCTCAATTAAAAAATGTCTAAACGGACCAAAAGATTTCTAAAAATATTGATTACCTTTCTCTGGCACTTTATGATATTTTACAAATGGTTTTATTGGTGAAACTTTTTTTTATTTGCATAAATCAAAGTTGATACAGGAATATAAAAGATTCCGTGGTTGGAGACGAATCGAGAAACCTATAATATTAAAATATTTGATTAAAGCGTAAGAAAATTATGCTCATCTATATAATTTGAAAAATCTTTTTTTTAACATAAAAATTTTTTCATGAACATAATTTAAAGTTTATGCAAGAATAGCAAAGGCTCCTTGATTCAAAACATTTTAAAGGACTTATTTTGATTTTTTTAGCATGACTTTCTTCACGAGAAAGAAAATACATTTGCTAATTATTCAGAATGCGGAAGAAGAAGAGAGGTAGAGGAAAGGGTTTCCCCACTTAGAACAGTTAGTATAAATACGACGGAGAATTTCTGTAAAATCGTCAGTTTTCAGCTACGAAATTTTAACATAATCAATTTCATCTATACCTGAACAGAAAATGAGCTCGTTTTTGGCAGCTCTTGTCGTCATCTTTGTACATTTCTTTAATCATATTGGTAAGTAAAATAATACTTATTTTTTCAATACTTGGTATGAAATGTAGTGTTTGCTTGTTGGCTTTCAGTGTTCAGATATTTCATATAAGATTTAATTTACGAGAATTTCCATTTATTTCATTAATTAATATTTTGCTATTTTTATATACATTTTTTTTATTGAAACTTCATAAATCTAATTTCTCTTTCGACAGAAATATCGTCA
>CAKNWT010262779.1:797-12209 GCA_932066315.1 Andricus coriarius
GTAAATTTCACAATATTTTAGTTTCAACGTCAAGTATTCAAAATGTCAGGACAACTTCGCAATTAAATATTTCAAAATTTCAAATTAAAAGCCTTGATAGTTTTGAATTTAATCATTTTAAATGTAAATATAAAGCAATTTCGAACTAAAAAGCTTAAAATTGTACGATTTCAAAAATTGGATTCATATTACAGCAATCTTGTTTTTTATTTTATTTTTAATGTAATATCTTAAAACTGACCAATTTCTAGTTAAAGATTTAAACAAATATTAGTTTCAAATTTTTAATGTTTCCTATTTAAAATTATTATTTATTTTCAACTTTTTAAAAAAATAATTCAATTCATTTTTTGTCTTTAGAAAACTTTGTCTCATCAGCTTTAATTTTAAATTATAATTCTGTCATGTAGTAACAATTTAAAATTCTAGAATTTCAGAAGCTTTGACTTTGAAAGATTCAATTTAGTTTTAAATTCCAAATTGTCAAATTTTAATTGCTCTGCATTTAAAATGATTCAAATTCAAAATTGTTTTATTTATTTATTTTGAACGCTTTTAATTATAAAGAATACAATTTCAATTCCTCTGAATTGTAAATAATCTTTTTACCAAAATTCGAATCTTAAAATATTCAATTTTTAACGTTTTGACATTGTATTATTTTCGAAATTTTAATCCGAAATAATTCAATTTCGTGATTCTTCAACTGAAAAAAAAGTTCTATTTATGGGGCTTCGACTTAGAAATTACACAATATTATTCAACTCCTTTTTCTAATTAAATTGTCCTCGTTTTCAGTTAGTAATTATTAATTCTTGTTTAAAAAGTGTTTGAAACATAATATTGAAAAATTGGGTTAATAAAGATATTTAAATTGTTTATATGGTTCATAGTCAACAGATTTCTTGCAAAAAAGTTTGTTGATGCTTATCGAGTATATATTTTTTCTAAACCGAGAGAAATCACGAATATTTACCGGGAGAAAACCGGGAGACAAAAATTTAAAAAATAATGACCACCCTGTTTAAGGTATTCTGACTTTTAAGTTTTAATTTCAAAAAATCATAGAAGACATATATATTTTTAAGAAATTGTTACCAGCTTCATAAAGCTTGTTTTTAATCCCTTAGTTGCAAACTTTATTTGCTTCGCATATGACGCAATAAAAGTTCCTTGAAAAATAATTTGGACACCAAAGTGTATCAACTTCCGTTGCCCCCTCCCCATATCACGGTAACCATGGCATTATAATGGTTTATGGGTTTTCAACTACAATAGGGTCCAGGGTCCTAGAGTATTACAACTTACCGCAGTTAAATGAAAAACGAAAGATTTTTTTGGATAGTTTCCGTCATATCAAATGAAATGCACTAGATAACAAACTTTTCTTTTTGCTTCTATCTGATTTTTTTCTCATAGTTTTGAGAGAAAGTTTTTTTCTCTGAAAAACGCAAATTCCTGCTATTTTGCAAAAACGTCATATGACAAAAGTCAAGAGGACAAAATTATTCGCTTGAAAAATCCATAAAAAGAAGTTTATTGGCGCTTTTCTGTGTGAGATATTTTGTGAAAGAATAATCAAGCAATCAATTCAAGACAAATCAAGTATAAATTAAAAATGTTTACCTGATTATTTTTTAAAAAGAACGTGTTAGAAAAAATTGTTAAGAATCTTTTAGCACTTTTTCGAGAAATAATTTTATTTTGTAATAATTATGTGACGCGCCTACGCATTCCCACTATTGCAAGTAGTCGCGAAAATACTACTTTATTTTTGTTGTCATTTGTTAATTTTATGATTTTTTTTTTGAATCCCCCGATGAATTTTGACATAAAAGTAAGTTCTATAAGGTTCAAGGCGAAAAAGATTTAATACCACACTTTAAAGATCAACAACGCTTTGTGATAGTCTGCATCAGCTTAATGAAATTTGAATATTCATAACTTTATAAAAAAAAAATTGTTATCAAAGGGATAAAATCTGAGTTGTCTCGTTTACTTTTAAAAATTAAATATTTGATCAGTAGCCCCATTCTGCAAAATTAGCATGACCCGCGGTCTGATGTTAAAATACTAGATTCGGTCAAACAATGTTTTTTAAATTGAAAATGTATATAAAATTTTATTTTGTCAATTGAAAAAATATCAAATCTCCAAAATAGGTTACAAAGGCGACATATTTCCAAAATAGGTGAAATAGGACCAAAAGTTCAAAATAGATAAAAAAACAAAACAAAGATGACTAGTTAATGACCTGTAATGACTGTAAAGTGCATCAATTTTCTAGCAGAAATTAAATTTGATCAAGTTAATGTTTCCTGAAGCAATTTTAGCTGAAATGATTTCTCTTGGTACTCATTTTACTCATCTGTGTATAGCTCTAGATTAAATCAGCTGTAAAAATTAGAAACTGTAAAAATTTGTTCCAACAGATGAGTTCACCGGATCGTGAAATTTACCGGGATCCCGATGTAATAAGAGCAGACGACAAGGCCGAGGAAGTTGTCCATTCCGACACAGCCAGAAAAATGCTGTCGATTTTCCGTCAAATGGAGGAAAATGCTACAAAGGAAGACCTACCGGATGGGCCTAAACCTTTAAAAAGATTCACACCACCACCCGAAGATAAATTCGCAAAAACTACAGCCTCTGAATCTGAAGATGAGGAAGACGAAGAAGCTGAAGAATCGGAGGATGATAATCCAGACGAAAGGGATCCAAATTACGTCAGAGCTTCTGATAAGGTTCATATTTGTATTTGAAAATTATTGATTTAATTCATTCTGAAACATTTTCTGTTTCTTGCCATAACGTGAAGGAAACAAAAATGCTATTTTCTTCCCATAACTACCCCCCTGTTGAAAGTAATATTAAACTACTGAAGTGCTTTGATTCCTCTCAAAATATGATTCAGAACATATTTTGATTTATTTTCTGACATCAGTTTTCAAAAATTTTGTTTTTAGGTAGAAGACGAATTCCTGAAACAGGCACAGAACGCAGCAAGGGCCAAAACTTTGCGCGCGAAATTTGAACAGTGGGAAACGACTGACGGTAAAACGACCAGCCACAATGTTGCAGAAATGGAAATTGCTCAAGGTACGGGTGATCAAACCAGCATCGAATCTGCCAGTAGCTTGAGAGCGCGTTTTGAGTCTCTTGGATCACAATCCTCAGAAAACCCTCGCACGCCAAAGGTTAAGGTCAATAGATTTGTGGTGAGTAATCATTAAAAAATCGTCTACATCTATTTTTATTCAGTTAAATGCTTCAGGTATCGATTAAATAAAAAAGAAATTGTACAAAGAGGAAATTTTGAAAACTGATTTGCAGTTGAAGGCGTCGATAACTGATTCATTTACTTTTCAACGAATTGTGCCAGTCTCTAACGCAAAGTTTACATTCTTTCATACTGGATATTTTTTTGTACTGGCATTATTCTATGATGATTTGTTCTTTGTTAGTTGATGGCACAGGATTCGAATTTGCAAAAACTCGTTCTGCTTGCTTTAATATAATCAGTACTCAACGAATTACCTTTTTAGAACGATCATTTTGTAGAGGGAAAAAAGTTAATGCTCCCATCTGCTAGTAATTTCCTTAAGTAAGAAAACAATTTTCTCTAATAGGGTAAATATTAACGGTTCAGAAATTTTTATAATTTATTAACCACAGTTACCCCACAAAAGGAATATTTGATATTCCTTTTGATACAAATCTATTTTTACTATCTGCAATTCATAATATACACAATGTGAAAACCCTTTTCTTATTTTCGATATTTCCAAATTCAAATTTTGTGCCAAATTTAAAACTGCACGGTGTGTTATCTAACGCACGGCTCTATTTTTATGAGCCTTATTTATTATTTAACAATTTAACATAATGTAAACACTGTGTTTGGTTTTTTATACATATATATTATTTTGCATTTGCGCAAGAATTTTATTTAATTGCAGCTATTCTGTTGATTTGATTGTTTGACCCCCAAATAGTTGTTGATGTGTAAATACAAACGTTGAATATTTTATATTATTATTTGAATATTATATCATTTATACACTTTCTCAATTTGACAATTAATTGTTCAGGATTTTTAATTCTTAAGCTAAAAAGCGGAATTTAAGATTTTAATCGATTTCACTTTTTGTTTTTATTGTACATTTTTTTCCGCTTAATAAACTGTAGAAAATATGTTACCAAACTAACTTTGAAAATAAATTTATTGGACGTTTGTATAATGTACGCTAATTTTTTTTTTTTAACGCTGACTATTTTGATTTGCGCATGTATTTTGTAATAGAAATTTAAAAACTTTTGTTCGACTTTTTTAGTTTTAAGCCAAAAACAATCCTAAAAGAGATTTAGATTTATGTGAAAAGTCTGTTCATCTTTTGCGAAATATTTCGTTTATTATTATTAATCAACGCCTGGCTTGTCTAATCAGTGTGATTATTTTAATTTTATACGCCTCCTTGCATTTTAGTTAAATATGTACTTTTTTGTAAATGACGAGATGTAATATTTACAAATGAAGGGTGTCATGGCAGAACCATGTAAGCGCCAAAAAACAAATTTTTCAAGTGTGCATGAACAATTTTTATTTTTAAATTGATTTTTTACACTTCAATTAACATAAAATATATCAGTGAAACGCCAGAAACATGTTAAAAGACAAATAGAAGGCTCAAAGTGAAAAATACATTTGATAAAATTGTTAATATTAAACAAAAATGTATTTTTCATTACAATTTTTTCAATTTTTTGAAGATTTCAAAAAAATTATTTTGTCGTAAGATCATTAAAAAACTAAAAGCGTTAAAATTTATATATGATTTTTCGAGAAAACTTTTTTTAAATTGTTTAAACAATTTCTTAAGAAATTGGAGATGCGGGAAAATTAATAGTCCCATTCGATTCTGCACTCAGAAAAAAGATTACTTGATTCAAATAAATGCCTTTGAAGCAAAGACAAATATATTCATTGGCTCTCATTCAAAGAATTTTTGCTTGCTTCAAAGAAATGGTTTTTTGTTGCAATACAAATTTTATTTTAATTTGAAATGATATTCTTCATTTCGAATTTATTTTTATATGACTACTATAAATAAACTAGGTTGATCAAAAAATTATCCAACACATGGACTTTATATAATTTTTTCCACAGAATCGAATGGCGCTATTAGTTTTTCCGTTTCACACATATTTAAACAAATGGTTGAAATTGAAATTGTGCAATTTTATACTAATTTTAAGCTAATAAAAGGCGTTGTGAAAAAATGGTACTTACGAGGTTATGCAGTGACACTCTTCAAATGCTAACAATTTCTTTCCCCTTACAAATAATAACATGGTTAGAACAAAAGTCTAAATTTCTCAATTTGATGTTGTTTTTTAAGCTGAATTCTCAAAATGCCAAGAAAAGAACATTTATTTTGGCAATAGAGACTTTCTCTAACAATTATCATTGTTTATAAAATATTTTTAAATAAAATTAAGATGCTAAATTACAAGTAAAACTAATGAAAATAAGTGGTGTGCAAAATAGATTTTAGTAATAAATAATTAGCTCATTATTGTTTAAGGTATATTAAGCTAAGTGAATTTAATTTTAAGCTGAGCTGAAACTTAAGAATAATATTAAGCAGGCTTGTAAACTTGACAAATTTAGGCTAGTTTTTAAACTTATAAATCTTAAATAAGCTAAAAAATTGTAAGTTTTATGACTGAAATAAGTTTAATTAAGTTTTATGAAAACCAAACTCAACTAAGTTTATTTGAATTTGACTAAAACTTGAACTAAGTTTAATATGAAGTTTTATGAAAACTCAAAGTTTAATTAAATTTTATAAAACTTCAGCTATTAGCATAGCTTTTTAAACTTATAAAAGCTTAGCCTCACTTTTTTTTAATTAGGCTAATTATAATCTTGCACAGTGGTGTAGTCCTAAAAAATAAAGTGGCCTGGTGGTACTTTCATAGAAACGTTGACTTACGATGGAAACTTAGAGAATAAGATACAGACTTGGTATCTAACTTAGGAAATTGAATCCTTAAAAATTATCTGAAACTTACAAAAAATATCTTGAAATTTTCGCAGAAAACTTATGTAAAGTTGCAAGAAAAATTATAAAAATGAATGTAAAGTTCCTGGAAATTTATATACTATATTTTATTAAAAAAGATCACACTTTAATAAAAATTTGGATCATTGCATCATAATCCGCGTTTTCAATTCTTAAAATGCAAATGCTCATAACTTTGTCAACATTTTTTTTCAACCAATCGTATAATTAAATTTGAAAAACAACTTATTAGTGTGGCAAATTATTCTGTGACTTGAGCAGAGATTATCTGCGCGATTTGAAATGAATTCGGTCTGCAGAATCAATTTACAGCTTAAGAAAATCCCTCAAACATGATTCACTGTAGTCAGGAAATTCCGAATCATAATATAATCTATGATACATTGCGATAAATATATTTTTATAACGTATTGCTGAGATATACTGTCACAAAAAATTAAATTCTTCATACTGTGTAAGTGACCCTTTGAATGTTAACTAGAACAATTTTGTGTGCGACAAGAAAGCAGCGTACTCTGGCATCGCCAGGGCCCGCCAGGCCTCGACTACACCACTGCTCTTGCACATCGCTAATAATAAGAAATAAATTCTTAAGATAAATACTTGCTTAGCTTTTGTAAATATAATTTTGCATTTTGGAATGCGAATGTTTGGATTGCAACGTGACTTGCTTGCCGTGTTTTTTCATGTTTCTGCTTCTTGGATATTTTAACGAAAATTGTCCAGAAATAATAAAAATTGAATAACGTGATGTTTTCGAACACGAGCAGTAAGACCCGACGAAGACTGTGAGAAGGGGCTTTCAACAGACGGATGGATCAAAAGAGGGTGAAAAACGAAGACAAAGAGGTCACTGTCGAGCGAAGAATGCCTTTAGTGGATAAGAAAAGGTCCTCTTCACAACCGAACGGCCATAATATATTAGTGATGATGACGATGATGATTATTATTATTATAATTATATATAAACAGTCTTTACGTTATTAGAGATGATTTAATTGTCAGCGTTACGTTAATTGTTTAAGAAAGATAAATTTTAGCGTAGAGTGTATCATGATATGTCGTGTGCAATGTTACGTTGCAGAAACTTTTAACGCATTGCTAGATCTGTGCCTGTCTCTGTTATGTTGAAAATTACCAAAAAAATTCTATTCGATTTTGGTTGAAAGAGTCGAAAAAAGCCAAAACAGTTAAAATGATTTAGAAGTTTATAGAGTCTTTAGATTTTAATTTGGGATGTTCCAGTTTAATTATATGTGGAAATATTTTATTATAGTTGGAAATATTTGGGCATTGACATTTTAATTTTTAACAAATCAGAGTTGAAACACATATCGAGCTCTCGCGTAAATCCCCAGAAATTTAAAGGAAATAAAAGGGGACGGTTTCAAGTATAATATTTATTTTGTCCGACTTTGAAACACCGAATGAGTAATTATATTGAATTTAAGCATAAACTATTGTATTTCTCAGTATGTGCCAACAAGGGAGAAATGTTATTTATGAACCAAAAAAAAAACACGTTTTTGATTAAAATTGATTAGACTTGCAGTTCTTTTAATCATTCATACATATTTTTATTTTAATAAATACTAAAGATAAAAATATCCGCGTAAAATGTAATTGGATTTGAAAATTCGTTTCCCATGGCTTTGCTTACAACGCACAACTCTCAGGGAAATTACAGAAAAGGTTTTTCAACTTGGCAAAAAGATCATAATTCCGATTGAAAGGAATATTTGAAATATTTTTCTATATCTTCAAATTCGAGAAGGGAAGAATTTGTAGTTTTCTCAGATATTAATGGACTTGAAGGATCATCATATAAGCGAATTGAATATAAATTTTCTATTTCAAAAAATTGCGATAGATTTTAGATGATTGTTAATACCTATCGTAAATCTTAAAATCAGTGTCTGAGGTACGAAATACGCAATTTTAAATGCTTTTTGTCTCATCTTCTACAATTTCTTTGCAGTAAGCCTTCCGAATATTATATAGAAATTGAATTACGTCTCGGCTCGGCATAATCGTTGAGTTAAACGCGATGATTCGTATCACAGCTATTTGCAGATTAAACAGAAATTGAAGATCTTATCTTTGTCTTACGACAGCGTGTATCTACAACGTTTCAAAAGCTAGATTAGGATTTTTGATCTGTAAACGCTTAATACGTACTTATTACGCATGTACATTACAATTTTGCAATATAAATACAATCGATTTGCATTTAAAGTATCCTAAAGAACTTCCCAGAAAATTTTACCATCTTAAAATAGTTTAAAAAAATGGTTGAAAATGATTGAAGCTGAAAAAAACGATTTTGATATGTGACTCAATTTCTGGGACTGATAATTAGAAATGTGTGAGAAATATCAGATTTAGAATCCGAATTTTGTATTTGTAAGTACATATTTTTAGAGAGCATCGCATCGAAAGCATGTATGTCGCCGGAATTATAAAATAATATCTTAAGATTTGTAGAGTTTGTATCGACCTGTAATTAACCCCTTCGTAGCCTAAAAGTTTACGAAGAATAGAAAGTCTTTAAAATATAAAAGGCCTTTTAAAATACTCATTTTTATAGTGATTAGAGAACAACGAATAAAGAAATAATGCTGTCGATTTGTAAAACACCAAGTGCTAAGGATTTGATACAGAATTTTGATAATTGTAACAGCTAATTTGTAATAACGAGCTTGAGAACGAAGGGGTTAATAATGTGACCTTATATAGTCTCAATTTGATATCCTTAGTTCTTCAGTGTTTCTGTGTAAGATAGTAAATTATAATTTAATCATTGAGGAAGAAATATCGAGAATTTTAAATTTGCTTCCCTCTTTAGTGCCAAAAATGCAATCAATTTGTTTTAATAGCAGTGATTTTAAATACGAATAATTCGTTTGTTTTCGTTTTGTTGTATCCCTTACCGATTGTATGATTTATTGCTGTGTAATATTTTTTATCTTTAATCTCTTTTTGTAACATCTCATACGATATTGGAAATTGGTGAATAAAACGTGGACACGTCTTATCGGAAGAAGATTTTTTATTATTTGAGGGTCAAACGAAATCATTTTAGAATCTATTATTTTGTATAATTTACTTGTGTAACAAATGCTTTTATATTGATGTGTATTCAGTTCATTATTTTAAAATTTCATTTTAATTTTAAATCTTGAAATAACTTTCATACTGATTTAGTTATTGGTTAGTATTTTTCGTTCTTTTACTATATTTTGTTCTTTCTTATTTCTAAAAAATAAACAGGAGATTCAATCAAATTGCACGGAAATTTGTGAGAGTTGCGAAAAGAAGGTCTACCCACTGGAAAAAGTTGAGACGAACAACAAAATTTTCCACAAACAATGTTTCCGATGTCTTCAGTGTAATTGCATTTTAAGGTAAGATTCAGTTTATAACTTGATTTCAGATGTAAATTTTAATTTAATTTTATACCACAAGTTTTTTTGTGATCATAACGATGCATTGCAAACTGCACCGGACTAAAAGAGTCAAATATCTGAATTTGTATACTTCTATCCTGATCTTAAATATTTTGTAATATAACAAAGAGCGCTCATCTTCAATTACCATAGCAAGGAAACTCCTCTGAATTTTAAAACACTCGAGAACAAAGTGTTATTTTTAATTGATTCCATCATCAATTAATTTAATAAATTTGTTAAAAATTAATAAAACATGAAAATGCCTAATTGATGTTGCAGAATGGACACATTTACCCTGAACAATGGAAAGCTTTATTGCATACCCCATTTCAAGCAATTATTCATCACACGAGGAAATTACGATGAAGGATTTGGAGTCGATCCTCACAAAAATAAATGGGCCACAAACACCTCAAATTCATCGCCAGCACCAACGCCAATCGCCGTTTCGAATGGCGACCTCTGATCTAACTTTTTTTGTACTACGTCGCTCGCGAAAATTTTTTTATTTCATAAATTAATAGATTTCAAATGATAATAATTCAACGCTCCTACACAAAATTCTTCTCAATTGAAATTTAATAATTATTTTAACTAGATAGAGATATTTTTCTAAAAAACATAGATTCGTCAGTTTTTTTACATCACCCTAATCAAATCTGTGAGATAATATAATTAAAAGTAAGGTGACATAGGCTGCAGGGTGTTTTTATTTAAAATTCAAGAGAAAATATTACAAAAAATATAATTTTGGTAATATAATTGTGCTCACAATTTATATTGGTCAAAGACCTTTATATTTTTCACAAATATTAATTCTGGTTGAGATCATTTTTTGCAATAAATGCAGTTTATATTTTAAAAAATTGAATCAACTGAGCAATTTTTTGATGAATTAGGGCGTTGAATGCAAAAAGCGTGTTCAATTTACGGGCACGTTGGCGCTCAAAAGTCGCGGTGACAACGAAAGTTTCAATTTAAATAGTGTATTTAAGAATTCGCCTCGCTCATGAATTATTTTCTATTTTTAATAGTTTAACGAAGACGGTTTCTCTTTCGAATCGGCCTTTACTTCTGCGATGTTAAAAAATTGCGTGCAATAAAATGTAGATAGAGGAAAATGAACCAAAAAATTCACATCCGTTCGGCTGACAAAAGATTTCACATTTTTGAGAAAAACATTTTATAATCCAAAAACGCCCGTTTTTATTTATAAAAATGTAATAGTTTGCCCTTTTAAGTAATTTATTAAAATAATTAAATACTTCCGTCTATCCAAACATCTTTTGTTTCGTCGAAAAAATCGTGTTTTCAGTGCAATCAAAATTCATCTCCGGCCAGAGCGCGCTCGCATCGAATTTGTACATTATGTATGTTGTAGATTGATCTGACTGCACATAGATGTATATTTAAGAATTTTTAATCCAAGTACGAAAACTTAATCTGTTGAGAATACCCGTCACAAATTCTCTTGCCAATTAAAAAAGCGGCTGTTGTATTTCTCTTGATCATACGACTGTTTTTTAGATTGATTTTTGCGTCAATGATGGACTGATGCTCAAAGACCTTGTTTCCCAATTCATATGGAGAAACATCCGATTGCGACGTGTTGAATTTTTTTCAGCGCATTTGAAACAGGAATACAATGAAAATAGGATCCTTTCGTCACCGAAAGGCGCGTAACGTTATTTTGCGCCGTTTTTTTAAAAAGTATTCTACCGTTATTACGCGATAAGTATTAATCAATTATTGACGTTATTTACATGCTAAAACTCGCTTACATATTTCTTACTATGATGATTTTTTTTTTGTTTCATTACTATATTATATATTATGATATTATTGCGTTGTACTATACGTCTCAATGCGCTTCGCGA
>CAKNWT010262789.1:0-12990 GCA_932066315.1 Andricus coriarius
GTGTGTCCATAAAAACATTGGAAAATTAATCTTTGTTGAATTATTCAAAAATCTATAAGAGCCTTATGAAATGGAAAAATCCCAGATGATATTTCACATAATTTATTACAACTATAATACAAGATAAACTGAATTACGCACTCGTCACAATTTGTTTAACCGAACATAACAACAACAAAACATTTAAATTAGAATTCCTTAACCTTCAAATTTGATTCCACATGTTCTGAAACTAAACACCAACTGACTGACATTCCAGAGATGGAAAAGATTTAACCAAATCATCAAAATCGTAGAAATAACTTTTCTTTTCACTTTGGTGATTGTCTGTTTCATAATACTTTTGTTTGCCTTTAAAATCCGCGGTAGGATTACGTTTAAAGAACCCCGTCAACCAATCCCTTCCTGCAAGTCGTATCTCCTTATTAAAATTGTGGTCTAGATTCAATTTCTCAGCTAATTCAAAAGCCATTCTCCGTAATTGTGTCGTGTTCATGGGACAATATTTCGAAATTTTTAGAATGTAATCAGTCAGGCACTGTTCTTGTTTTGGTGTGAAGACGGAATTTCGACCAAGCTTTGGTGAGGAAAAGTTTTTCTGCTTCAATCTTCTGTAAATTGAAGTACGGGGAACGCCGTGTAAAGCTGAAACTGCTGTCATCGTTTTCCCTTGTGCTAATTCCTGTAGAGCTGCATTCAAATCCTTGGCAGTCCAAGAAGCTGTTTTCGTGCCTCTTTTTGCACGCGTCTGAAAAATTTCATAAATCAAGATAAACAATTCAAATATTTCGCATGGAGATTTTTTAATATAAAAAGATCAAAATCATCCTGGAACGGGATATCTGGTGTCCCGGGAAATCCACGAATTTTGTGCGCCTTAAAAAATACGAGAAAATGCGTTGAAAATGCGAGTTGAACGTCGTCGATTTACTACCAGCTAATCAAAAGATGGGAAATCTTTGAAATTAACTAACCAAAAAATGAAGCAGGCAATAAATGTGTCTGCTACTACCAGCAAAAAAGTAAAACTCAGAGCAATTTCTTGTACTGTTTTTCCCTGCCTTCTTTCTGATATTTTTTGTCGATACGATTGTTATTTATAAATAAGGCATTTGGGGAAAAAAAATTCTAGTAAATTTCCGATCGTAATCTGATCCTGAGTTTGCATAGTGTCAGCCCTACTGTGAACTACAAAAATTATAAGGGAGTTGTGACGGGTTTACCCGGAATATTCTATTAAGCTAGTCGTCCTGATCATCGGTGCTCTTGGAGGTGCCAAGCTTTCATTGGTGATTAGCCTGAAAAGCATCCCTGCGTGACTCAATACGCCGAACCGATAAAATAAATATAGTTAAGAGTTTCACTGGAAGCCTGTGTCATTTTGATGAATGGCAGTTGCTCTCAGTGGGACCCTGCGCTTTTCATCGTTTTCATGCTTCTGTGAACATCAAAGTACTTATTTGTGCTGCCAAATTTTTATATATAAAACTTTGTTTCTTCAAATTTTACTTTTTATTCGTGTTAGTATTTATTTTAGTATTTTTATAGTATTTTTAATCAACGCATGTAAGGTGGAAGTTCTTTCAATATATATATTTTTTAATTTGATTATAATTTTTGTGTGCTTCGTTTTAAGTGATCATTAATTTGAAGGGCGGATATTTCATATACTTTTTTTTACGATTTCAGGAATAATAACAAAATGAAACAAATATTAAATTAAATAATAACAATTTAATAGCACAATTAACTTTTTTATACCGTTTTTTCCAATGTACACTACTGCCTACAAGCATGGGACTTCTACTGCTTTTTGTTAGTTGCATAAAATCATCTAATTTTGATAATAAAACAAATTACTTTTTTGCTCAAAGTAGAATGAAAGATATAAAATGGCTGTGTCCAATGTCATTAGGTTGTGGCATTTTCGACCACTCTTTCAGGAATATTGCGAAAAAAGTATGAATAAAACAATTTTCTTGGACTTATTTTATAGGTAAATTTCCATAGAATATAATCAACGTTTTGACAAAACTGTGTTTGTATTCTTCCCAGATCTGAACTTGGAACAATCGAGTGTCCGGATGCAATAAGGGCACCTCAAATTTTCTCGTGCGAAAACAAAGACCCCTGGAGGCTTTCAACCAAATTTTCTAATTTTAATTTTTAAAGGATATATCTAAATGTGAAATTTTATTGCGCATCCTTTTTTTAAATAAAATTTTCAGCAAATGCGCTCTAGTATATCCTTCGATTGATAGAATAAGGGGAATTGAAACAAAATATTTGAAAAATTGTTATTAATTTTTTGTTATCCTCAGCGTGAATCGGACTTTTGTAACTTCCAGCGTTTCGTTTATCGAGGGAATTTTGAGCAAGGAAAGACTTCTTGCGGCAAAAATGCGGAGAAAACTGCGCTAAAGTTTTTGGGAAAGTTTCAGGTCAAAATATTCAATAGTTTAGGAGTAGTTGTGATTTTAGTTAATGTCAGCGTTGGGGCTTTCGTGTGTACTACAGAACTCTGGGGCTTGCCGCTGTGACACATTCTCGCGCTAGTGAGTTTTTCCTTACAATAACGATAATAATTAAATTTCTTACGGAATAACAATTTTAAGAAAGTAAGTTGATAAAACACTCATGAATTTTATGAAATTTTAGATACATACTCTAATTTTCACACAATGTTTATAACTGCATTCGGTTTAACTTCGAAGCGACCTTGAACATTCGCTTTATAAACAAACCTATGCACACGCTAAATCAAAAGTTAGTTGTTAACTCTTCACTGGATATTGCACATCTAAGTTAAAACATTATATTAAGTCTAATTTGTATATGTTTTGCTACATTAAAGTGATTAATTAAAAAAGTGGCGATTTTTCGCTTTATATTAAAATGGAAAATATGTCGCAAGCTTTTCGAGGTAGAAAATGAAACTTAGACGAGAGTAAATGGGCGCGAAATCTACGAGACTTGCAAAAACAAGGTAAAAGTTTGAATAATTTTTCAATTTAAATTAGGAATTACTACTGCGTTATATCAACTCCCAATAAATAAAGTGTAAGAAAATTTCTACTTTGTTTATCTTGCATGGCAAAACTTTTTGTGGGATTATTTTAATTGAAATATTAATAGAGAACATAATATATTGGGTTTTCGAAATTTATAAAATTATTTGAATAAATAATTTTTATTACGAGAATTCCATAGAATTAAAGTATACACAGGGAAAAAAGTAATATACAAACTTAATAATTTTCTAGCTGTTTTTGCATCAAAATTTTAAAACTTCAAAATCAATCATTAAAAAAAAACTAAATATAGAATGTTAGCTTTATATTTATTTATATTTATTCATGTGAATACTTTGAATCGATAACGAACAGCAAAGCGAGCGATCATTATGTTCTTTCTTCTGATGAAGATTTAATTGTATAGCCTTTTTTTTAATTAATTAAAAATTCAATAAAATTCATGAGTAATAATTTGATGTTTTTTTATTTCATGAGTGTTTTGTCAACTTACTATCGTTAAATTGTTATTCACTAAGAAATTTCATTAATATCGTACTGTAAGCAAAAACTCACTAGCGCGAGAATGTGTCACGGCGGCAAGCCCCAGAGTCCTGTAGTACACTCGAAAGCTCCAGCGCTGACAAATAAAATCATAACTACTCCTAAACTATTGAATATTTTGATCTGAAACTTTCCCAAACACTTTAGCACAGTTTTCTCTGCATTTTTCTCGCGAGAAGTCTTCCCTTGCTCAAAATTCCCCAGGATAAACGAAACGCTGGTAGTTACAAAAGTCCGATTCACGCTGAGCATCGGAAAAAAGTTAATAAAAACTTTTCAAATATTTTTTTTTTTAATTCCTCTTATTCTATCAATCGAAGGATACCCTAAAACGCATTTTCTAAAAATTGTATTAACATATTCCAAAAACTGACGAACGGAGCGCTACGAACTAAAGAAGCTACAGCTTTTCATCTAGAGGAAAAAAGATGCGCAATAAAATTTCACATCCAGATATATCCTTATTGCATTTTTAGCCATTTCTAGCGGAGAAAAAAGACACTTTCAACGTCGATAAAGTCGAGAGCACGTCACCAAGTTCGGTTATGAAATTTTTTTGTTGGTGTTCACCATGGCCAAACGCAACAATATACCGCTTTTATACTTTGGAATATAAGAAATGAGACAATAAATTGCGTTAGTATTCTTAGTTGGAGTACTAATTTTGAAATAAAATTATCCGAGTAAAAAAAAATTTCATAACCGAACTTGGTGACGTGCTCTCGACTTTATCGACGTTGAAAGTGTCTTTTTTCTCCGCTAGAAATGGCTAAAAATGCTCCAAAAATAATGACAGGTTACGTGTTTGCAGATACTTATTTGTTGTTTTGCAATGGATGTGCAAGTGTTATTGTTTATATTGATTTTTTAGAATGTTAAGACGATTTAGTCTGAAATTTGTGTCAGCGAGCAACATATGCGAATCAAGAAATCTGAAATTAATCAACCCAAACATTACCTGCAAAGTGCTACAACTCGAGTGGTAATATCCTATTTTATCAATTTATAAATAAACTTTTTTTGAAATGATAAACATATTGATGAATACAAACGTTCGTTAGTGCTTTTTATTTAATCTTTTAAATTCTAAACACGATATGTCAATCCGTGTGGACGTAGTGAACACCAAAAAAAATTAAATTAATTTTACACATTTATTTTTTACTCGGATAATTTTTTTCAAAATTATGACTTAAACTAAATATACAAACGCAATTTATTGTCTCATTTCCTATATTCCAAATTTTGAGAGCGATATATCATTGCGTTTGGACATGGTGAACATAAAAAAAAACATTTCATAACCGAGGACTGGTTTGGTCACGTGGTCACCGGAAAGCATGCCCTTAAGGCATAACAAAATTCTATGTTTTCTCGTATTTTTGAGATTGATATACAAAAGAAAAAGGCTCGTACCTTAAGCGCAGGTGCGTCATCCTTCTCTTCAACCACAACCTGATTAGACCTCTCCAACTGATCAAGGAATGTACCTCTATCCACAATCTTGGTTTGTTTGTGCAAGTGATTCCTTGAAGTACTTGTCTTCTCTTTAACAACAGATATCTTTTCCTTCACTCTCAGCTTCATCTCGAATTTCCCTTTAACTATATTCTCAGTTTCTTCGATACTCTTTGAGTCTTCTAAGCTCCTGTACCTTTCGCTCCCAAAAACCTCGGAACTAATCTCTAGAGGATCAGAATGTAAATCCAGAATTTCTGAACCCTCGGGAAATTCCGCTTCCATCTTAAGGAATATCTCTTCTTTCTTAAGCGCATCCTGAGTTTCAATCGCAGGCAGATTTTCATCCAAATTGTCGAAGGAATTGGGATTTTCAATTTTTAATTCTGGTGTCTCTTGTATCCTCTCAGCAGCTCGCCTTAGAATCCGAGCTCGAGGATTTCGTTTGAGGAAAGATGATAGCCACTCATGACCAGCTTCCCGTTTCTCTCTATTGAAATTGTGATCAAGCTGTAATTTCTCAGCAAGGTCAAAAGCTAGTTTTCGAACTTTTTGGGAGTTCAGGGGAGATGTGCGTTGTAACGTGTTTATGTGGTTGGTTAGAATTTCCTCTTGTTCCGTCGAGAAGACAGACTTGCGACCCATTTTTGGAGCGGAAAATTTGTTGCGCTTTATTCTCCTGTATATTGTTGTGCGGGGAACTCCGTATAAAGCGGATGCTTGAGTCATTGGTTTTCCTTCTTGTATGGCTTTTAAAGCTGCTTGTAAGTCGTTGGAAGACCATTTCCCTATTTTTGAAGTGCGCTTCCTCGCACGTGTCATCTGAAAAACCGGAAATTTTACTTTTTGACATTATATCAATCTTTTTTTAGTCTATATCTTATTATATACAATTGTTCTGGATGATAGAATTAATACGTTTGTTGAGGCCTTTTCCGATTATTAGCTGTTATTTATTTCAATGGTAAAATTAATAGTGAGGACATGTTTCAACTTGTTGTTTGTTTTGTTGTTTGTAATGCGGGCGGGGGAGCCCGTGAGGTCCCCCCTGGCGCTTAAGCTGAAAAGCCTACTGTCCCACACCCGTGTTTATTACTCGAAATCAACCAGCAACCACCCAGCGCTAGTCATCTCGACATGAAGCCTCTAACTAACTGACTCGTTTCCTAACTTTCGCTAATTATTTTCCGAGTCTTCTTAAATGAAACTAATGACCCCCAAAGCTAGTCCCCTCGACATGGAGCCCGTACCCTGGGAGGTAATTAGCCTATTTTGAGAGAACCTACAATTTCAGGCGGGTACACAGAAAAGTACCATTGGTAGCGGTTCAGGGACCAAACCCTAGTCCTCCTGCAGGGAAGCCTGAAGCTCTATCGCCTAAGGCCCTAAGCCACCGAGGCTCTATGTTTCGACTTAGTATTAATGTATTTTTCAAGACTGAAACAATATCTCGTAGACATTGAATAAAAGTAGATTTATAAACAATATATTTAAGTTAACTTCTTAGACAATGTCTTGATTAAATTATTGAGTAAGAGCATAATCGAGATTTATTAGTTATGTGAGAAACATAACCTTCAAAAGTAATTAAAAAAAATAGTTTTCTTAAAAAAATAAGAGTTACCTAACTTAAATTTAGAAAATAGGGGCACGTATCAATCATTTAAAAATTACATAAGAATTCTCAAAAAATGATAGATTTTTTTTCAAAATGCAATATTTTTCGAACGAGCAAAGGTATTTGGAATTTCCTTTGTTTATAACGGCAGTTTTTCTAAAATTCTTGAAACTTGTTTTTCTCAAATGCCCCACTTTTGACAATTTTAATTCTTTTAGAGATACATTATTGTAATATTTACTGTATATGCCGTGAGTTTCGTTTCTGGTAAACAACTGCTTCATGTTGTAAAACAAATTTTTTGAACAAAAATAAAAAATTTATCACTTTTTTGAAGAATAGTATCCAAAAGGGCAAAATGCGAAGAGAATACTGTTTCTTTTTTTTTACAGTTTAAAAAGATACTTTATTTTACACTCTTTCTTTTTTTGAAACCGCACCAGCTAATCCTCAGTTACAATATAAACATGTAGCAGATACCTCATCTCTGCACATAGCCTCATCCTCGCAGAGTTTTCATCTCATTAATTATTTTGTACTGGTTATTTTTTTGTTTCTATCTTAAAAAGATTTGTATTATTCACGCAGTTACTTTTCGTAAAGAAAAATCAATGAATGAAACAATAAATATTGTTAGAGTTCGAACGGAGGTAATTTTTTAAATAATTCATCATCCTTACTGTAGTTAAGTTAAAACTTGAAATGAGAAGCACCTAGTGATGGGCGCTGCTCGGAATTTCACAGTCATGACCAAATCCTGACCGGTCATGACGGTAAATGTTGGTAAAACGCGGTCAGACCCAAATATCTCCACCAGGAAAGGTTTTTTTTTACAGAGAAAACTGGTTTAGTAGTATGTTGAGTTATTTTTAATAAAAATCCCATTAATTTTATTCCTAAACACTAAGGTTAGTACTTCGTATCTTGTAGGTTATGTTCTCAAATAAAAATACTGTTTTTTTTTCTTCAAATTGTAATATAATAAATATACAAATTTAATGTAAATTGTGTGTACATACTCATGCAGAAATGTATTTTAAAAAGTTTCCTAAATAATATAAAATAAATAATTAAAACAAAATATTTTAAGTTTCAGTGTCGAGTAAATGAAAAATAAATTTAAATTATGTCTTTATTTGTCTATAAAATTTGAAGCATGAAAAGGTATTTTGTTATTTTAAATGATTTAAGGTTTAATGTTAATTTAATAGTGAATGTTGTGTAATTGTCGTATTTTACAGACTTAAAAAATCAAAAATTCATTGGGTTTTTTGTTTATGCAAGGGTACTGAATTATTCAGTACCCTTTTCTATTAATTATTATAATATTCTTTTAAAACTGTCCATGTGAAATAAAATTTCTTAATAACATTCAAGCTTTCTTTATTTCTTTTTATATGTAGGACAAAAAATAATTATAGAGAAATTCGTGCAAATGTGAGAGTTGTTACAAAAATTTTCGTAATTTCAAAGAAAAATAATATTAAACAAGGTTTTAAACAATTATTTTTCTTGAAAACCCATTCAGAAAATTCAATTTTATTTCACTGTCATTGTTCCCATTTTTAATTATAATAATTGCCTTACTGAATTTCTTCACATACAAATAATAAAAAATAATAAATTATTTACACAAATTACTCATAAATCTAAATTCATAATAATTAGATATAAATTTTATTTTATTTAAAGAAAAAAACAGTATTTTCATTTAGGGAATATAACCTATACGCTACACAGTACTTAACTTAATGTTTTGTCATATTCATTGAAACGTTATTCAAAATAACTTAGCACACTACTATTATTTAAAAAATATTACTGTCAAAAGTGTCATCTGCTATGCTCAGCTTTTTGGAATTTTTATTATTTTGAGAATAACTGGAACATTTAGAACAGAAAAAATTTTTGTAGAAGTTTAGCATTGAGTACGTCCTAACAACTAAACCACTTTTCTCCATAAAAAAAATTTCCTGATGGAGATATTTGGGTCTGACCGCGTTTTACCAACTTTTACCGTCATGAGCGGATATTACCGGTCAGGTCAGGTATTACCGATGCCCATCACTAGAAGCAACTGCTTGAAAAATATAAATACATAGTTTCAAGATAGAAACAAAAGAATAACCAATACAAGGTAATGAATGAGCTGGAAACTGCGAAGGAGACGCTGTATTGTAACTGCCCAGGTAACAAGAATCGATTGAATGGAAATTATTTGAGTCGGAGAAGTTAAGAATTCCGATTCACGCAAATTTTAATATTTTTTATCAGTCACCATACAGGCAACACCAATTCAGGCAAATCTCATTGAATTATTTTTAAGTTTTTTAGTCGAAACATTTACTGACACAGTTGTTTGAAATATAAGAAACAAAGCCGGTAACTGTCGTTCCGACTTCTGATGGCTCCGTTAACAAAAAAAGAAAAAAAAATCAACGAAATTTGCGTGATTTAGTGGTGGCTATATGGTGATCGATTGAAATGATGAAATTTATGAGACCAATTAAACATTTTACAAATCAATAGACCACAAGTTGAGTGAATTGGCATTCTTGAATTCTCCGATTCAAATATTTTCAATCTTTTTGCCTGGGTAAGGGTTAGTTGGCGCGGTGCCCAGTAACGAAAAAATGCATTATATATTATATATATATTTTTTCAATTAAGATTGAAACGAAATCCATTTTTCCATGAATAACTTTCGCAAACTAAGCAAACATTGACAAATTTATTGCAAAATAAGCAAAAATTGATTCACAATCAAAAAATAAACTTCCAAAAACTCACTTTTCGGCTTATTAGAGACAAGAATAACATAATGAAAAAAGAGGGGAAAAGGGAAAAAAGTCAACCAAAAACCAACCTCTCACTTTTTTCTTTTTCCGTCCTTTTTATAATACGAGGAGTCCAACCTGAATATTCGCGATGACTTTGTAAACGACGTATCGTGAATATTCCGGTTCTTTTGATTTTTCTAAGTGTTACTAAATAAAAGTAAAATTTTTAAGTTTTGAAAGTGTTGTTTTTAATAATAAATATAATAAATTTAGTTAACCATTTTATGTAATTATTACATTGTGTTTTCAACAATTGTTAGATTTTTTAATAGTGTTTTCCTAAATGTGCAAAGGAGAAAAACGTAAAACGTAGATTGTGGATTTCTCAAAAGAAGACAAATACAGGGAGTAAACCTTTTTTAATAAATAGAAAAGGATTATATATTTTTTTAAATTGTCAAATTGACTGTATTTAAAAGGGTACCTCTCAGGATACAACAAAGTATGGGATAGATTAATTATTTGGTTATAGTAATTTTCTTTGACTAGATAACAGAAAGATTTCTTCTTTATAAAATAATCAATTTCTCAATCAACATTTTCGATGACATTGAACTTAATCAAATATTTTATTAATAATGTTTTATATATTTTATTTACAGGTTTATTCATTTTTCATACCTTTAGTTATTCCTTATAAATAATCCCTGATGAGGTCTAAATTGACTCCGAAACATGTTGGACCCCTCGTAGTATAAAAAGGACGGAAACAGAAAAAAGTGAGAGGTTGGTTTTTGGTTGACTTTTTTCCCTTTTTCCCTCTTTTTTCATTATGTTATTCTTGTCTCTAATAAGCCGAAAAGTGAGTTTTTGGAAGTTTATTTTTTGATTGTGAATCAATTTTTGCTTATTTTGCAATAAATTTGTCAATTTTTGCTTAGTTTGTGAAAGTTATTCATGGAAAAATGGATTTCGTTTCAATCTTAATTGAAATAATTTAAATAAAGACACTAAACTCATGATTCTATCCAATCTGTAGGGTTTGCTTATGAATAATTTTTGAGATTTCTTTTAAATTGAGTTTACATATTTTAACTCAATTTAATTGAAAGAAGTCTTCTATTTAAGTAAATTTTTGTAAAAAGAATGTCTGGATTTTTAGAAATTTATTTAGAAATACTTTTAAATAGGTTGGATTGTTTTCTTTTCCTAAATGGAAAATTTAATAATCTGAATGGATTGGTCTTTAGAATCACCCACAATGCATAATATTTTTTTTTTTTTTTAATTGTAACCAATATCCTCTTCACATATTCCCCTTTTGGCTAGTGATTTTGAAAAAAATCATAAAATTTTTTTCAAAACTAATTTTTTACAACATGAATCAGTAGTTTCGAAAGAACAAAGCTTAGGAAATATAGCTGATAGTACATATTATATTCTATCTATAACAAAGAAAATTTTAAAAACTGGAGACATCATGACCTAGACTTTTCTTGAACTTTTGCATGATTTGAAATTGAATTTGTGTAAAATATAATTATTCACTCGCCAATTTTTCCAATTTGTAAATTTCAAAATTCCAAATGTGAGACTTACAGTTTTTCAATAATACTCAAAATTTGTAGTTCATATTTTTTATAAATTTAACCACTGAATTAAAGAATATCGTTACAACGAATTCTCAAACTTAATTTTAAATGCATGAAAATTCGTGAAATAAATACACTTATTCCATTAAATAAAAAGTTTACAACAACAAATTATCATTTTGCTTCCTTGGTTTCGTTGTATCAAAATCGCCGAAAGATATATCTGCCAAATATATTCTAATTAAGCTTATGGACTTTATGTGACACGATGAGATGCATATTTGTAAAGGACTAAACTCTGATACAAGAAATATAATTTTTTGAAAATACTAAGCATAAGTTGGGAAAATGTAGAATTTAATTACAAATTTACGTTTGTCAACAACGGGTCTGGACCTGTCACTTTGTATTTTAGGTTATGTTACTTGATAAATTATTTAAAGCGATATAATTGATATAATACGTTGAAAGCAAAAGTTTTAAACAAACCAGGGATTCTTACCTTTTCGATACTTCAACCTGGCCAAAAATTTGTGATTTCTGGATTTGTTTTTAATGAAAAAATAACGGAAAAAAACGATCGAATTTTCTCTCAGTACCATATATGTACATATATGCATGACCTATGCATCCATGTATATATGTACACCCACGAAGGAATAGTAAGGAGTGGTATCCCTGTAAGAGGGGAGTGGGACGAACAACGTCCAAGAATTCCTTAATGCTTGCCACGGCTGAAAACTTAGTCGCCGTATCGCGCACATGCGCACTGGCGGTTGCCATGTCAACGATGTCAACACGCGTCGAAAGTTTTGAACTTGTATTTTGAAAATTTCTTCACTGAAATTAACTTTATTCCTTACTTGCGTAATCCATAAATCATTATAACAATTTTATTGTAGTACTTACACTTTCTAGTTCCTTTTCATATTTTAGATGCCATTTTCCTTCTCGTTTTTAATTCAGGAACGTGATATACACCCAACAAAATAAAAACACAAACGAACATAACCTATGTATGCATCGAGATGTCAAAATATAACACAGGGGAGTGGGTAAAACACGTGACTGCGAAAACAGCTCTGCGCATGTGCGCGGCACGGACACGAGATTTTCAGCCGTGGCAAACATTAACGAATTCTTGGACGTCGCTCGTCCCACCTCTGCTCACCAAACACATACGGTGATACCACTCCTTACTATTCCTTCGTGTGTACACCAAACACACCCAGCATTGGAGCGCTACTTTTATGAGCGGTGAAAGGTAAAACTAAAATCCTTTTAAATTCGACTGTCCCGAAGAATAGTCACTAACAAATTTTTTCGAAAACAGAGCGTATCATCTACTATGCTTTCGCTAGAGTGTCGTATCTTCATTTAAAAATACATAGAGATACGACACTCTAGCGAAGTAAAATATAGTTGATACACTCTGCATACGGAAAACTCTGTTAGTGAATTATTTTTCGGGACAGTCGAAATGATAGTAGAAAAAATTTAATTTGCCTAAAAAATATATATAAAACTAATTGGTATAGATAATTTTGAAAAAATTACATTTGTCCATAAAAACGTCGTTACATGAAACTAAATGTTTTCGCTTTTTAGGATATTTTTAGTGAAAACTAGTCTAAAAGTTCATGTATAAAGAATACCCAAATAAATTTGAATTCACCAATTTCGATCATGCTACAGGAAGTAATACATTGTTTTCTGAAAATTATGAAAAGTGTAAATAATTTCAAACCTTGGTGGCATTTGTCCTCTTTTTAATTAAATTGTAAGAGTTTGTCGTCAAATCGAGACTTCGTCTGTTATCTCCTCTATTTGAAAAACTACCCAAAATATTTTTAAAACATCAATTCCCATCATGCCACCGGAAGCAATTCATTATTTTATGAAAATCATAAGAATTGTAAATAATTTTCAACCTCGCTGGCATCTGGCCTAATTTTGAAAATTGGCAA
>CAKNWT010262807.1:4529-18869 GCA_932066315.1 Andricus coriarius
TCAGAACCTGTCAATGGCTCGTACTGTCGGCTCACGCCTAATGTTCGTTCACTCGCAGGTGCTAGTCGACGTTGTCGTTATAGTTTTTTCTTCTCATTCTCTAGTCTCTGGTTCTTTTGGTGGTAGAGATTCTGGTTCTGCCTGCACTCTCCTCTTTGGTTTCTACGCCACAGCATGTCGAAATTCGCAAAGAGAGACTTTGTGCAGTGCCCTGTATTTGGTCCTCCAAAAGATTTTGGTAGGAACGTTTTGTCAACGAGGGCTGACGTTCTGCGATGTTGTCAGGAGGTTCGAAGGCAAAAGGGCTGTCTTTCAGAAAAATACAAGGAGCCTTCGTTCGGAGACATTGCCGACGAAGTCCGTTCCAAACTAATAGTTATTTGGGAATCTGCTTCTACATCTACGGTCTCAGAGCAGCGCATTAAGGAATGTCTAACAAATCTTCATGAAAAATACACTACGTTGAAAAATTTATTGAAGACTAAAACAACTTCTCAAAGTAATAAGGATGAGAAAATCGCCGCCTTCAAAGAGTACTGCTCTGAATTATTCAACATAGCCGCTTGTAAGTGCGTTGACTTGCCTAGGTTCTCCTGTCCCAAGGAAAAGAAGTTTCCAACCATTGAGCATACCTTCTATCTTGACCAAAGACGTGAAAGACTCACGGAAATCGCCAGCGTCGATGACTCTGAAACCAAAAAAAATACATAAGAGAGCAGACCGTAATGCCTCCACATCAACGGGCTGCAGCACATTTAAGCTCGTCTGTGCTCTTTGCTGCCAATGGAGCAGGTTGGACCTCCCCGGATATTTCTCAAGAAGTACCTGAGTGTCTAGTCATAGATAAAAGTAAGATAAGGCGCGAGAAAATTAAAATAGGCTCGATGTTGAAGGAGGAATCACGCCATGAGGATTCTATCCGTGGCTTATACCTTGATAGTCGGAAAGACGGAACATTGCATCTGCATGCATTTCCTTTGAATCCAAAGCTTCCGTAGGTGATTCCACGCTGGACGTGACATGCCTTGGCCCAGTTTTCAGCTTCCTTTGCACATTCCTTTATGAGCTAAGGACTACCGCAAACGTTGTGAAAAATTATGAGGACTGGTTAACGAAAGGAAGAGGCTCAAAGCGAGTGGCAAAGAAATATTTCAATTGCATTCATCCCCCACTTATTACAATAGCAGATGGTATATCATTTTTGGACATTATTTCACCTCCAGAACTCCATCTCATGTATAATAGCACAAGGCGAATAATGCGATTTGAGAAATAATGATTGAGAACGATGTAATATATTTTATTGTTAAATATAAGTTTCAAAAGGGATTTTTAAAAATATTTTTATATCCTATTATGGCATTGATATAGATCAAGGATTGATTTTTGAAAAGAGCTCCGGCGATGATTTTAAAAATTATGTTTCTATGATCTACAAGTAACATACTTTCGATCCCTCCTTCTCGATCTGGAGTGTCTGACCTTTTCATTTAAATGTCACTCAGGCGCACCGTGCTATATGATTAATATACAAAAGTCTTAGTTGAAAAGTCTTTTTACTTAACATATTTATTTTTTTCTATTTTTATCCGATCCAAAAAAATTTGTCTTGTATCAATAAAATGTACTTTATTAAAAAAAATCAATATTCTTCTTCATAGAAGTTATTACAAAAACCTCAAAATGTAATTTTCTTGCTTGTTTTTTCATTCCATATAATTTCAGTTTGAGACAAAACACTGTGAATGTTTAGAAAAAGAATGAATATTTTGAAAAATTTATATTATATTATAAAAAATTAGTTTTTCTAGATTAGTTTAGCAAGAAAGAAACTGAGAGGATATCTCCCTCATATTACTATAAATTTTAAAAAAATCAAGAAAAAGATCAATGGTGCCTTGTTTGGAAAAATTGAATTCTGAGTTTTTTCGAAAAATTGACGCCATTTTGGTAACTATTAAAAATTTTCCAGTTTTTTTAAGGAATTTGAAAGAGTGCTATCGTACAGAAAATTAAATTATGTTAATTTGTTTCTAAGGTACGACTATCGAAAGAAAATTTTTGGGTAATGTTTTCATAGTTGACTTAAATTTTGGAATCTGGAAATTGAATCTTTAAAAAAATATACTCTTTATAAATATCTTTTAGAAACTTGCAACCCTCAAAGAAATGGCTATAATCCAACAACGCAAATTATTAAAAATCAGTACATATTTGCAATTTCCTAAAAATCATAGAATCTTGTTTTAGATCTTGTTTAAAAAATTAAAGATTTCATGTGTTTTTAAAGAAGTTTAGTAAAAAATGCATGTTTTTTATAATTTTACATGCACTCTCTGCTTATTTTGATTGATTCATCAACATATATTTTCACAAATTTGGAGTCTATTTAAAAATCGGATATTATTGTGAATTTAATTATTCAAAAAAATATTGAAAAATTCTTGTTAAATTTCAAAGATTCTAAAGCAAAAAAATTCAATAAAAGGTATTTTAATATCAACGTTTTTCGTATATTATAGTTTTGTAATAAAAATGGATAAACCTGAAAAAAATACAGAAAAAGTTGATTTTTACGATTGTTTTCAAAATTTCATGGTCAAAATATTTAACTGGAATCATCCCTGCATATTTGCTTACCGCCAACTATTTTTGATGGTAACTTAAATCACATAAAATATTTTGTAGTCTTCAAATAAAGTTAGTCCCCTTTTTTCATTTTTAGATTATTTGTCAATAGATATTATTCAATAAAATATAAAGATGCATTTCATTGAATTTATTCCTTGTTGAACAAAATCGATAAAGTATTTCATAAATATTAGTTAAACATTATAGACCAAGGCAGGTTTAAATCTTCAGCTCTTAGTTTTTATTTGACCATTCAAATTTTTCAAAATTGAAAAAAATCGTATTGGTTGACACTTTTTTGAAAAAGTTGAATTATGCCGAATCTGAAATTTCCTTAATTTGAACAAAAGAAAAAAGTTGTTATTTTTCTTCCTTAAAAAAACAACGTTTTTTTGCAATTTAGAAATTTTTGGATTGTGGATCTTTTTCGTGATTTTCAAACGCTATAATCACAATAACAAAATTTGTCCTTTTTAAAAGAAAAATCGAAATAAGTTTCTGTGGTTCACGCTCAAGAAATTTTAAGTTCGACGAATACAACTTCTTCCACAAAAGTATTGAAAAAATATTTTTTTACACATTTTCGAAAAAGTCTAAGTTAAAGAAAAATTTTGTTTTAATTCATAAGTTTATATTATTCGTTACTAGCAAAACAGTAATCACAAAAAATTTCCTATAATTTTTGAACAAATAGACAATTGTATTGCTTTGAAACTTACGAAAGCTAATTACTTTAATAATAGTTTTTGTAATTGAATTGTTTCTTACTGTCGTTTCTTACCAATTTTAAAGAAATGGTTGAACTTGATTAAGTCGTTGCATTTTTCCGAGGAAAATATAAAAATATAAAAAATAATCAAATAAAAAAAATGTTAAGAATAAAAAATTTATAAAAGGTATAGTTATTTTAGCCCTTGAAAAATCTGATTTCAAGATTGGAAACAGTACAGTTGTAAACCAGTAACATATCATGTAGTATCAAGTGACATTTCAGGTGATTGAACAAATTTTTGTTCACTAAAAAATATTATTTCTGTGCAAAAAAAGTCACTATCATTTTCACCGTTCAAAATTGGAGAATTTTAAATATTCTTTTGGAATACTTCGTCTTTCATGAAACTAACTCATGATGGTTCACAGAATATATAAAACCATTTGAATATTTCAAAACTACTCTAGATTGCAAACGTTTCACTAAAAATGATTTTTCGCATATTTTGTTTACAATTTTTTGGAAATTTTGATGGTTTCTTTCATTTTCTAGGCATTGTTAGCGTACACTGTGTGCATATTTCAAATTTTAAACAGTTTCAATAATATTAAGCTGAGTTTTGAAGATTTATATTTTAAAAAATAATTGAATTTCGGAAAATTTGTTTTCACTTTTTCATTTTTTCTATTGTAATACTAATTGGAAAAAAACTGCAGTTATAAAAAGTTCCGTCTTGCCCTTTCCTATATGTCCATATATTTAAAAATTTAATACTTTAAACTTTAAAGTTTGGATATCATGAGACAGGAGGACAACAATTTTCCGCGTTTTCGAGCGCGCCACGCATTCTTTGATCCGGACCATTAATTTATTTTTTAGCTTCAGCTTAAACGATATTCAGAACTTCTGGAAGTATGAAAGAAATTTAAAAATATTTTTTGATTTTTCGGGAATCTTCGAAAGTTTTGAAATATTTTTAATCTCCTCAAAACTTTAAAAATTTCTAAATATCTTTTGAACTGACTCGAATTATTCCTGAAATTGCATTAAAATCTTCCGAATTCGTTTTTGACTGTTTCCGAAATCTTTTGCATTGTTTCAAAATCTTATTAAATATGGTATAAAAACTTAATATTTCAAATTAAAGAATTACTTTAAATATTCCTAGGAATCTTAAAAAAAATTCTTGCTTTTCTAAAAGCTTTGAAAAATATTCGAAAACTGAAAAGCTTTTGAACTGTTTGGTCATCTTTTTAAATATACTATTACAATGAATGGTTTACATAATAATGTTATGCCACGAATTTTATATTTTGTCGACATTTTTCTGAAATATTCTTAAGGTTTAAATTATTTTTCATCACACACCCACACACACAGGCACACCCACACACAGACACACCCACAAACACACACACACACACACACACACATATATATATAATTAAAAAATAAGGTTTAATAACCACCGCAGGATCTCACTGGGAGCAACAGCCATTCCAAAATGACACCGGCTCCCAGTAGGACCGCGGTAAATGACACTCATGGTCACGTCTCAAATCCTTGAGATGGGCGGTCACAGAACACGATAAAATTACAACGACAGTCCGTAGAAACCCTCGTGTGTTTTGAGCACACGAAGCGACCCAAGGATGACAGCTTTCTGCATCCATTTCGCAAGTGCCTTGGATTATTTTTGGCACGCTGGTATAGCTTGAAGGTTACGAACCAGTGATAGTTTCGTGCCTCCGAGAGCATCTATCACAAGGACAATTACTTGTTCCGAATATTTTGGGTACAGCTTTTGCAGGTCCCTTTTAAGTTCTTGATACCTCTCCTCCTTTTCTTTCTCCTTGGCAGTGATGTTGTATTCGGACGGTGCCGAGAATTCGATCACGAATAAAGTTCGTTTCTCGATGTCTTGAGGAACAATGTCAGGCCTCCAGTGTACAACGGAGGCTGCTGTCCGAAAATCGTAGTTCCAGAAAATTTGGCACTTCTTGTTTTTGACAATTGACTCTATCTCTCTTGGAGCGTTCAGTAATGAAGCACTCTTAGGGCCGCATTATGTCTGTAGACGTACGTCGTTCCTGCGTGGGTGGGACACCCTGATAGTATGTGTTCCAGGTACTCAGTGTATGAATGACACGCTCTGCACCTATCGCTGGGAGCTTCTTGACATAAAATGCGGTGATGGTGTGCTAAGGTGGAAATGACACCGTCCTGGCATGCGAAAATGAAACCCTCTGTTCCTGAGTTAAGCCCTGATGATCTAAGGAAAGCAAAAGTTTGCTCCTTCGACAAGGACTGTTTGTATACATTTCTGTGAAAATTTCCGTGCATTTTCTTTTCGAGCAGCTCTTGATTGAATTTTCGAACTTTTGCTTTCTTCACTTCGGCTTTCAGAAGTGAAGCATCTACATGGAGTAATGCACTTTCTTCACTTCTGACGTTAACATTCAGGCCAAGGGTCTCCACCGCTTGCTCCGCGGCCAATTATCTCGTGGTTCCTGACCATTTTTAGGAGAGGATCTCTGCCATTGGCTACGATATAAGCTGTACTTAGAACGACACGGTTATGAAGACACTGGAGATTCAGAAGTCCGCGTCCGCCTTGACGGCGTGAAATGTATAATCGCGGAACTGATGAATTTATATGCAGGCTTTTATGCATATGCATGAGCTTACGTGTGGTGACACCAAGGGCCTTAAGTTCGTTCTTCGTCCATTGAACCACCCCAAACGAGTAGAGTAGAATCGGGACGGCAAGCATGTTAGTCGCAGAGATCTTGTTCAACGCTGACAGATTGGAAGACCAAATCTGTCGAAGAAGATGCTTGTATCTGCTTCGGAGAGACTCCTTTACCTATGTTACGTCCTGAATGCGGCTTTGAGGCACGCCCAGGTATGTATAGGTCTCTCCAGTGTTCAGATGTCTAATAACACTCATATCCACAAGCTCAGGGTCCTTTGGGAGCGCCAACAATCTTTTCTTGCTTCAGATAAAATTTGGCACACTTACCCAATCCAAAGTCCATGCCGCTCTCTCCTGTGTACTTCTTGAGGATATTTATGGCAGTTTGAAGTTTGCTTTTACCAGAGGCATAGGTCTTCAGGTCATCCATATAAAATACATGAGTGACCTTATGCTGGCACTGGTAAGTGGCGCCACAGAGGTGTCCAGAAGAATTTCGTAGTGCGAGAGATAGAGGCAGAACTGTGATGCAAAAAAGCAAAGGGCTCATGTTGTCGCCCTGAAAGATGCCCCTCTGGAAGGTGACGTTGTTCGTTGTCACACGATAATTTCCAGATGAGATGGTAAATCTAATTTTCCAAAGAGGCATCAATCTCTCTATGCATCTCACTATGTGTGGATGCACCTTCAAGCTTCCCAACAGACAGATGATAAGTCTATGAGAGGTTGCATCGAAAGCTTTCCGGTAGTCGATCCAGGCCATTCACAGTACGCGTTGATGGGCTGCAGCGTCTTTGCAGAGACACCTGTCAATTAGCAGGTTCTTTCGACAGCCCGCTACATCTTTTTTCGAGCCACGTTGTTCGTACATCTCATGCCACGCAGGCTCAATTCGCCGAACAATCCTATTGTTTAAGACAGCTGCAAAGATATTACACAGTGTGTTCAAACAAGTTATTGGCCTTTAATACTCTGGGTTGAACAAGTTGCCTTTTTCGGTAGGAGTATAGTGCGTCCTAACACCAGCCATTGCGGAATGGGCGTCTCTCACCTTAAATATGAGGTGAATATGCGGGCCAAATGCTGGTGTGTAGAAGTAAACTTCTTTCACCAGAAGTTCTTGACACAATCTGGTCCAGCACCGGAAAAGTTCTTCGTTCCTCTAAGTGCTTTTTTCACCTCTTCGGCAGTGATTGATGGACATTTTTTCTTAGATTTTATGAGGTTGTCGCGAAATTCCTGGAAGCGGATGATATCGCCAGTATTTTCTGTCAACTCTAGTGCTTTCGGGATCTTGTATACCTCTCTCCAAAAATTTTCTACCTCGTTGGGCTTGGGTAGATTTTTGACAAAAACAGGGTTGTCATTGAACAGGCGAGATGAGTCAGCGAGAAACTGTTCATTCTCCCTGATCCATCTCTCCCTCTTCTGTATTCTCTTCCTTGCGTCAGATAACACCCACATTTTGTGAACAATATGCTGCTTGATTATCAGCAGCTTTGACTTGTTTAGTGTGTGATTCAAGATTCTTAGTTCTTGGGCGAACTTTTGAACCCTTTCCGTGAACGGTCTACCAGATGTAATCGTCGGTTTGAGCCTTCAATTTGAATCAGCCAAAGCTCTCGCAGCACCACAAACTGAGCAATTGATGGTCCAGAGGTGGGACTCTTTCGAATTTTCTCCACGAAGGGAGGCATCTATTTCAGCCAGATCTTGGGGCTTAAGAGGAACTTGCATGTTAATGTTCCTTCTTGTCCGGAAATCTTTATCATTTCTCAGAAGATGCCTGCTTTCCGCGCTTGGTCTTAATGTCGCTTCCTCATCTTCGTCTGCAGTTTGATCAAGCAGTGGTTGGAAAAGCTCTCCGCGTATATGTCCATTTTTCCAGAGGTAGGCACATTGATTTCGCAACGATTGAATCGAAACGTGCTGAAGCTCTGGGTGTGTTTGTCCCACATTTCATGCCACAAAGAGAATTTGAATATTGTTAGGAATATCCTTTTTCTTAATCGTTACCCACGAAAATTGATTGAGAAACATATTACAATTAAAATTCAACAAGTCAAAAACAAACAGAGTATACCATTTAAAATGAATTCAATAATAACTTTTTGTAAAGATCCTTTAGATCAAATTGAGAAGGGTGCTGTTGTTTACAAGATCACTTGCAAGGTCTGTAAGATGACTTATGTGGGAAAGACTGGCAGACATCTTAATACTAGGGTGGAGGAACATAAAAGTGATGTTCGGTTGGGACGCTGTTATGAGAGTGTTCTTGCTAGAGATACGTGAGGGTTTGTTGATATTGACCATGAGATTGACTGGGATAATGTTCAAATTTTGCGTAGTGCGAGTAATGATAGAAAAAGAGAATTCATGGAAATGCTTTATATCAAAAAACAAAAAAAATTGGCTATTAATTTAAAAATAGGTTTGGATAAATTGAACCAGAGTTATTCTAGTATGATTAATTACATTTAGCAATGGATTTTCATGAGTCTTGACTTTCTCTTATTTCCTGTTTCATCATTTTCGTTTAGACCCATACTTACTTCTCAGGTATACAGGATTCGCCTTTATACCCACACTTAGTTCTTGGGTATCCAGGAGGTAGGATCGTGTTTTCGTTGCTGTTTTCAGCCGGTCTAAGTGTTCTTACCTTGTTTGAACACTAAAAAACGACTGAACAACTCTGGTAGGAAGACATGCATGTTTAGGTCAAGTCATTGAAAAACACAGGACTTTTACTTAACAGCGAATAACGCCGGAAAGCGCGATCATGTAATTAGAAAATAAAATATAGGACAAACTGAAGACATACAAATGTAAAAGGAAGACGAAGAAAATAAAATCAAGAACATAAATTAAAAATTCAGAAAAGAGTGAACTAATGTCCAATTCAGAACATTCCGCCCGCTTTTCGTCTCAGACGAAATAGACTCACGATGACTGTACTTAAGATGAACGTGCAAGAAGGCACAATTTAACGATTGGTCGGTAAAGTTTTCTAGCCTTTGTCTTAAGAGTGACAACCCGAACAAGGCCATCCTTGCCAGGATGAAGCTGTAGAACCCGACCCATAGGCCATTGAGTAGGTGGAATGTTCTCATGTCGAATGAGAACTAAATCTCCAAGCTGTATGGATGACGATGAAGTAGTTCACTTGGATCGAGGCTGAAGTTCTTTCAAATACTCAGCTGACCAGCGTTTCCAAAAATAATCACGCATTTGCTGGATCAGCTGCCAGGGAGTTAATCGATTTGGAAGAACGTCCGTAAGCAATGGTTCTGGAACTGCATTCAGCGGACCTCCAATCAGAAAATGTCCTGGGGTGAGAGCAGAAATGTCAGTTGGATCATCTGACTGAGCTCTGAGGGGCCTATAATTAAGGAAAGCCTTAATTCGTGCTAACAGAGTCGTCATTTCTTCAAAGGTAAATTTAGTTTCTCCAATGACACGACGAAGATGGAATTTCGTCGATTTAACTGCAGCTTCCCACAAACCTCCAAGGTGAGGTGCTGCAGGAGGATTGAATCTCCACTGGGTACCATGCGAAGTAAGATATGTAGCGACGGAAGCGAACTCTGCCGATGCTTCAGAAAACATTTCCTTTAATTGACGATCTGCTCCCACAAAATTCGTACCCTCGTCACTAGACAACGTTCGACAAAGACCACGACGAGAGGTGAAGCGAATATAAGTAGGTATGAAGGCTTCTGCAGTATAATCGGAAACCAACTCAAGGTGAACTGAGCGGGAGGCACAACAGATGAAAATGCAAATCCAGGCTTTGTGGGAATGATGACCTAGTCCTTTGGAGACGCATGGAGTACACCGATGAATCAATGCTCGTACCAAACTGCGATCTTGAAGAATCCAATAAGATTGTCGTAGCGTTCCAAGGGTAAGTTGGACACCCCATGTAGACAGCGAAGATGACAATGACGGATGATGAGAGTTGTAAGAATAGACTCTGGAGGTGAAATCAACGGATGCTTCTCATCATAGGTTAGAAGAGAATGCTTTAAGCGACCTCCTACACGAAGAAGTTGACCATCGAAAAACGGAGTCAACTTTATAAGAGTGCTACTCTTAGAAATCTGCGTTTTATTTTTCATAGCGATGATTTTAGTAGAAAAATAGCGATTTTGTTCTTGCTGAATCCAGAAAAAGAGAGCCGTTCGGAGATCTGATGCAATTAATCTCGGAGGGACGATGATAGAACATTTTAAGGCGTCTCTGAATCAAAGAGACCAAGTAGTGACTCGCAGCAATTTGTCCAAAGATGAATAGCGATGCAGAAGCTCACAAGGTTCATTAACGCAAACTGCGACGTTGACGTAACTCGGCGTTCTTCCTTGGTCACTGTGTACTCTCGAGGACCGAGTAGAGATGATGGCCACTCTTCTTGTCTTTTAAGCCACGGTGGACCATTCCACCAGAGTGAAAACTGTGAAATTTCGGAAGCTGATAAACCGCGAGGGGCACAGTCTGCTGGATTATCTGCACCCGGAACATGATGCCAAATTGCTGAAGAAACGGTCGTTTGGATTTCCGAGACCCGATTCGCGACGTATGTCATCCATCTTGTTGGTACAGCTGAAATCCAATGAAGTGTGGTCATTGAATAAGACCACAAATGTAGAGTAGCATTAAACTGAAGTTGATTTTGAAGGTGAGCAACGAGATGAGCTAACGAAATTTCTTTAAATAAATGACAGCACCATATGCTTTTTCAGAAGCGTCAGCGAAACCATGAAGCTCGAAAGAGCACATCGATGAACGAAATCCTATCCACCGAGGTATCCTGACTGCAGAGATACGAGGAAGAGCTTCATAATATTTCATCCAACGATGACGAACTGCTTTAGGCAAAGGATCATCCCAGGATATACTAAGCTTCCAGAGTTCCTGGATAAAGATCATTGCGACGATAATAACAGGTGCCAACCATCCTAATGGATCAAATAATTGGACTGCCTGGCTGACGACAAGGCGCTTCGTGATGACACATTTAATAGGCCTAAGATCAACCTGGAAAATAAAACAATCTATACTGGGTTGCCAAGTTAACCCAAGCATCGAAACCGATGTTTCCGATTGCCAAGATATATCTGGGGACAACGCCTGCAGATCTTCTGGAATGCGCTGCATAAGCTCATAACTGTTTGAATTCCACTTTTTGAGCGGTAAGCCGCCCGCAGTGAAAAGACCACGTAGTTGTTTGTGTAATTCAATAGCATCTTTCAAATTATCCGCTCCTGATAAGACATCATCGACATAGATACCAATTTTTATTACTTCAGCAGCCAAGGGAAATCGGTCCCATTCATCAAGACCAAGCTGCTGAACGGTGCGAAGAGCCAGAAATGGAGCACAAGTCAGACCATATGTGACAGTGCTGAGACGAAATACCTGAACTGGCTCATTTTGACTTTCGCGCCACAGAATAAGCTGGAGATTCTGATCATCTTCGTGGACGATGATTTGCCGATACATTTTTTTGACATCCTCAGAAAAGACGACGAAGTGAAGACGCCACTGCAGCAAGACTTCTGAAATATTTAATTGCAGTTTTGGCCCTGAATGAAGACACTCGTTCAATGAAGTTCTTCGACTTGATCGCCGAAACCCATTAAAAACTACTCGTAGTTTCGTGGTTGAACTAGCTTCACGCCAAACTCCATGATGCGGAAGGAAAAACGACCTTGAGATCCTCCTGGGATCTACAGGGATGTTGACCGACTCTATATGCTGAAGTTGATTGTATTCTTCCATGAATTTTAAATACGCTTCGTGAAGATAAACATCTCGCTTGAACCGCTGTTCCATATGAAGTAACATACGAAGAGCTGGAGAATAAGAATCTCCTAACGATGTGACGTCACTCTTTATTGGAAGACACACGATGTCTCTCTTGACGCAATGGAACATATTAACTGTAGCTGATTCCAACGATGAGTTATTTCCTGTAGGTCCACAAAGAATCCACCCGAAAATGGTATTCTAAGCTACACGAGAGCCCGGGGGATTCTTTCGAAGACCCTGCATCACAGAAACCGCATGAGTAGATTGTGCTTGATGAGGCGTTAAATATGTAGTTGGAATTATCAAAGAGGACTGTCCTGAGCTTGAAGATGGGTCATGAAGCACCGTATGATGTTTCGCCTGACAAATCTGACACAAATTCTTTGATGAACAATTCCGAAATGAATGAGACCCTAAACAATTGGTACACAATTTTCTTTAAAAAATGAACTCTTTCTTTTGCACTACAGACTGACTTTAAAACTGTGGACACGACATTAGGTAATGCAGTTCACGACATAGAAAGCATTTCCTTTCCTAAAATGGCTTCTTCGTCAACTGCTCTTTAGACAGTTGTATCTTTATTGGCTGCTCTGTTATTGTGTTTACGTTGGCTGTTGTTGAATTCGACGACTTTGTGAATTTTCCAAAACTTTTCTTTTGAAATTGAGACGTTGAGGATTGCTGAAATGAGGACTGATTAGACTGATTTGGTGTCGAATCTAAAACTTCCAAGGTACGAACCCTGGTTTGTAAAAATGTTTTCAATTGGTCAAACGTTGGAGGATTCGTGGAATTTCCAAGAGAAGTTTCCCCATCGCGGCGAGACTGACGATATAATTTCTCTACAGTAATATATACTAGCCATGATGGTCATTTGTCGACCGGTTCCTCTAAGGCAGATAAAGCTTCGATGTTATCAACCGTTGCTACCATGCCCGATGCGTTAACGAATTTATTTGTATTTCAAAGGAAGTAATGATACCTCATAACATCAAGAAACGTCGGCAAGTTCACATCACTTAGGCTTTTGCAGACTCCCAAAATAGAAAATTTTACATCTGATCTTGCGGCCATTTTCAATAAGCGATCCTAAAATAGATTGGAAAACTTAAAATTCTGAATTCGGATATATTAACATAAAATTACCATGAACGAAGTCAACTATGACGGCCACAAAATAAAAAATTCTTACCTATTCAAGGAGAAATGATTCTAGGCAGCAGAAATACATAACACATATTTATATATATTTTTTAACGTATCGTACAACTCAATGTATGAAAAATTCCCACAGAATGACCGAATACCATAAACCAATAAATACATTTAAAAATTAGCGATGCGTATCATTCAGAAACAAAAGAACTGCATGGATTTGCCGCGAACAACTTCAAGAGACTCTAAAGAATTATTTTAACTGTTGTAATATTGACTATTATTATGATTTTCTAGAGTAGAACCGGGACGGTAACCATATTAGTCGCAGATACCTTGTTCAACGCCGACAGATTAGAAGACCAAATCTGTCGAAGAACATGCTTGTATCTGCTTCGGAGAGACTCCTTTACTGATGTTGGGTTCTGAATGCGGCTTTGAGGCACGCCTAGGTATGTATAGGTCTCTCCAGTGTTAAGGTGTCTAATAACACTTATATCCAGAAGCTCAGGGTCCTTGGGAACGCCAAGAATCTTTCCGTTCTTCAGATGAATTTTGGCACATTTATCTAATCCAAAGTTCATCCCAATCTCTCCTATGTACTTCTTGATGATATTTATGGCAGCTTGAAGTTTGCCTTTTCCAGAGGCATAAAGCTTCAGGTCATCCATATAAAATACATGAGTGACCTTATGCTCACGCTGGTTAGTGTCGCCACAAAGGTATCCAGATGAATTTCGTAGTGTGAGAGATAGACGCAGAAGAGTGATGAAAAAAAAGGGATCATGGTATCGCCCTGAAAGACGCCCATCTGGAAGGTGACGTTGTTTGTTGTCACACGATAATTTCCAGATGAGATAGTAAATCTAGTTTTCCAAAGAGGCATCAATCTCTCTATGCATCTCACTATATGTGGATGCACCTTCGAGCTTCCCAACAGACAGATGATAAGTCTATGAGACGTTAAATCGAAAGCTTTCCGGTAGTCAATGCAGGCCATTGACAGGACGCGTGAATGGGCTCCAGCGTCTTTGCAGACATACCTGTCAATTAGCAGGTTCTCTCAACAGCCTGCTACACCGTTTTTCGAGCGACGGTGTTCGTACATCTCACGCCACACAAGCTCAATTCGCCAAACAATCCTATTGTTTAGGACAGCTGTAAAGATCTTACATAGCATGTTCAAACAAGTTATTGGCCAGTAATACTCCGGGTTGGACAAGTTGCCTTTTTTGGGTGGGAGTATGGTGCGTGCTAACACCACCCACTCAATTCGCCAAACAATCCTATTGTTTAGGACAGCTGTAAAGATCTTACATAGCATGTTCAAACAAGT
>CAKNWT010262813.1:3460-16193 GCA_932066315.1 Andricus coriarius
CTGTTTTTTTTTGTTCAAATTTTACGTATTGCTTCATACGAGCATCCTCTCTGCTAATACATCTTCGAAACTATTTCGTACATCTAAAAATTCTCTTTCATTTTAGTTAAAAATAAAACATCACGCCTTCAGGAAAAAGAATTTCAAATCGGGTCATAGTTTAAGTGAAATTAAAACAATCAATTATTTTCCTTAATTTTACCTATAAATACAAAATTATTAAATCGAATTTAAATCGCTTCAAACTCTCGACCACTCACGCAAAAACATTGCACTCTCAACAAGACAGATGAATCCCCAACTATAAAAGAGGAACATATTGAAATCTTCAATATCCTTTAAAATTCCTAAAAAATGTTAGAGATTTTTCTAATTAATTGAAATCGTCAAAAATCCTTTAAAATTTCTTAAAAATCACTTGAAAGTTTCTATAATCCTACAAAATTCTTCAAAATCTCACTAAATTCCTCGGAATTTCCGAAAATACACTATATTCTTTAAAATAATTTGACAATGTCAATATCTCTCAAATCTTGTGAAATCCTTGAAATTCCGTATAACATATTGAAATCTTTAACATCCTCTAAAATTCTTCAAAAAATGTTAGAATTAAAAAAAAAATAATTGAAAGCGTCCAAATCCTTTACAATTCTTTAAAAATCCCTTAAAAGCTTCTAGAATCCTACAAAATTCTTTGAATGTCACTAAATTCCATGGAATTTACGAAAATACACTATATTCTTTAAAATCCTTTAAAAATGTCAAAATCTCTTAAATCTTGTGAAATCTCTAGAAATCTTTCAAAATCCCGTATAAAATCTTGAAATCTTTAATGTTCTCTAAAATTCCTAAAAAATGTGAGAAAAGTTGTTTAAAAAACCATTGAAATCGTCTATATCCTTTACAGTTCCATATAAACCCCTTAAAATGTTTTATAATCCTACAAAATTCTTTGAAATCTTACTAAATTCCTCGAAATACACCAAAATACACTATTAAAATCTTTTGAAAATGTCAAAATCTCTTAAATCTTGTGAAATGCCTATACATCCTTAAAATCCCTACAAATCCTTGAAATTCCTATTAATCCTTGAAATCTCGTGTAACATCTTGATATCCATAATATTCTCTAAAATTCCTAAAAGATGTGAGAAAAGTTTTTTAAAAAATCGTCCAAATCCTTTACAGCTCCATAAAAATCACTTAAAATGTTTTATAATCCTACAAAATTCTTTGAAATCTTCCTAAATTCCTCGGAATTTTCCAAAATACACTATATATTCTTTAAAATCCTTTGAAAATGTCTAAATCTCTTAAATATTGTGAAAGCCTAAAAATCTTTGAAATCCCTGCAAATCCTTGAAATCCGGTATAACATCTTGAAATCTTTAATATTCTCTAAAATTCCTAAAAAATGTTGGAAATTTTTTAAAAAATTTATTGAAATTTTCAAAATATGTTTTAGTATAAAAATAAATTTAATTTTTATTCGTAGTTCTAGTTGAAAACAAATAAATGAACTATGCAATAATTATATACTATATATCTTGAGAATTTTTGTAAGGGTCATGTTTTATAATCCTACAAAATTCTTTGAAATCTTACTAAATTCCTCGGAATTTTCCAAAATAAACTATTAAAATCCTTTGAAAATTTCAAAATCTCTTAAATCTTGTGAAATGCCTATAAATCCTTGAAATCCCGTATAACATCTCGAAATTTTTAATATTCTCTAAAATTCCTAAAAAATGTTAGAAAATTAAAAAAAAATGTATTTAAATTGTCGAAAAATGTTTTATTATAAAAATAAATTGAATTATTATTTCTAGTTCTAGTTGAAAACAAAAAAATGGACTATGCAGTAATTACATATATACTAAATATACCTTGAGAATTTTTGTAAGGGTACGTCAGTATTCTTCAAGGATCATGTTTTATAAATTTGTCAATAAATATTGTTAAAGCCCTTCGGCCCTGAGAGTGCATGGGACCCCATTGCTCCCTGTCTCGTAAAGAGAATCGCCCCTACCTACCCGCACGTCCACTATTTGAGATGCGAAACGAATCACTGACTCGACCGACTGTCACTCACTCTCGAAATACTCAACTCTTACTACCGGCATGAAGCGTGGGTGGTATAACCGCTGATCGTATACGATTATTTGATTATAGAAATCGCACGCTATTGAAAACTGTATAATGCCGCTTTATAGAATATAACCTCAACCTATCATAATTGCAGTATCCGTTTGCCGACAAAAATATTAATAGCGTATACATTAGGGTGGTCCAAAAATGCATTGGAAATTTTTTTTTTTAATTTTTATCGGGGCACCCTCCAAATTTTTTCGAATCCTCCTAAAAATAAATCCATATTTTTGCTTTGTATGTATTTCCCATAAGAAAAAAAGACGTTTTTGTAAATCTTATTCAGAATCCTCAATATTATCACAATCGACTTAAAACTTAACATTTCTCTTCACAATCAGCAATAGAATACGAATAAAATATCACTTTTCATATATCACCCCATAAGTCTGTTTCATAGGGTCCCAAAGAAACCCCATAAGTGAAAAAATGGGTTTTGCGAGTTATTGGCGCTAATTATGATTTTTTTGCGGTTTCTTTGATGTGAATTGTTTCCAATACATAAAACATTACTTTATACTGAAAATTAGATATTTTCATGAATTGTTTAAACAATTTATTATTGTTTTGAGCAATTTTCTCATAGAATGGAGTTAGACAGACGCGGGTTTTTCACAAATTTTCCATTTGTTGTCCAATTTTCAATTAGAAGGAAGTGATAGTTCATCAATGTTAACAATAGTGATTGTTTAAACAATGTATTATAATTATTTATAATAATATATTTGAATAATGCTAGAAAGATGCGTTTTTTTTAGATTTCTGGCTTTTTGTCCAATAATTAGATTTAGCAAAAATAATTGTTTAAACAAATTATTATTGTTTATGACTATCTTCATCTATATCGATTGCGCCTGAAAGCTGCGGTTTTTCGGAAATTTTTACATTTCTGTCCTTTTTTCACTTAGTGAGGTAATAATTAATTAAAGTTAACAAAAAAGTTGTTTAAACAATATAATATTGTTTATTATCTTTTCTCAGATAAGTGCTAGAAAGTGGCGGTTTTTTTCCAAAATTATTCACTTTGCGCCGCCTAATTAATTACTAACGATTAATAAATAAATATTAAAGAAAACTATATTTGAAATAATCACTTTTATTTCTGAGAATATATATTCTGATATTTTAATATTCTGAAATAAAACAGATATTTAAAATACGCTTCAAATTTTCTACACGGATCATATGAATACAACTTTCATTTGAATACGTTACTGAGAGACTTCAGTGAAGTGTCAGAAATGCAGCAATTGTTATTGTTATTCTATTCTTTGTTTTTGCCTCTTGTGTAAAATAGCTTTTTTTCTTCAAGTTATTTTTTTTCAAGCATTGGAAAAAGAGCAAAAATAATTAACTTAAAACAACAATACCAGTCGAAAAATCATTTTTGTTGTGGTTGACTTATTATATGTTCATAAATAAAAAGGCGATGCAAAGTCAAAGATTTTAGAAAAAACCGCCACTTTCTAGCACTTGTCTAAGAAAAGGTAGTTATAAACAATATTAAATTATTTATACAACTTTTCGGTTAACTTTAATTAATCATTACCTCACTAAGTGAAAAAAGGTCAGAAAGGTAAAAATTGTCTATAAACCGCAACTATTAGGCGCAATCGATATAGATAAAGAAAGTCATAAACAGTAATAATTCGTTTAAACAATTATTTTTGCAATATCTAATTGATTATCAAGTTACGCCTAATAAAAAACAGACAGTTGAAAATTTCAGAAAAAATGCAACATTCTACCAATTGAGCAAAGAGAATATTATCAAGAATGATAATAAATTGTTTAAATTTGAATTCATTATTACTTCACTCCAAATAAAAATTGGACAAAAAGCCAGAAATTTCAAAAAAACCGCATCTTTCTAGCATTATTGAAATAGAATATTATTAATAAATATAATAAATTGTTCAAACAATTATTTTGTTAACTTGAATTCATTATTACTTTACTCTAAATAAAAATTGGACAAAAAGCTAGAAATTTAAAAAAAAACCGCATCTTTCTAGCATTGTTGAAATAGAATATTATTAATAAGTATGATGAATTGTTTAAACAATTATTTTGTTAACTTAAATTCATTATTACTTTACTCTAAATAAAAATTCGACAAAAAGCCAGAAATTTCAACAAAAAAACGCATCATTCTAGCATTATTCAAATATAATATCATTATTAAGTATAATAAATTGTTTAAACAATTATTTTGTTAACTTGAATTCATTATTACTTTAGTCTCAATAAAAATTGGACAAAAAGCTCGAAATTTCAACAAAAAACCGCATCATTCTAGCATTATTCAAATATAATATTATTAGTAATTATGATAAATTGTTGAAGCAATGATTTTGTTAACTTGAACATATTATTACTTCACTCCAAATAAAAATTTGACAAAAAGACAGAAATTTAAAAAAAAACGCATCATTCTAGCATTATTCAAATATAATATTATTAATAATTATGATAAATTGTTTAAACAATGCTTTTGTTAACTTGAATTTATTATTACTTCACTCCAAATGAAAATTGGACAAAAAGACAGAAATTTAAAAAAACCGCATCTTTCTAGTATTATTCAAATATAATATTATTACTAATTATAATACATTGTTTAAACAATTACTATTATTAATATTAATGAACTGTCACTTCCATCTAATTGAAAATTGGACAACAAATGGAAAATTTGTGAAAAACCCGCGTCTTTCTAACGCCATTCTATGAGAAAATTGATAAAAACAATAATAAATTGATTAAACAATTCATGAAAATATCTAATTTTCGTTATAAAGTAATATTTTATGTATTAGAAACAATTCTCATTAAAGAGACCACAAAAAATCACAATTAGCGCCAAAAACTCGCAAAACCCACTCATGGGGCTTGCGGCAACCCTAAATATAATTTTTTTTTCAAAAAAAAAAAAAATGGATTTATTTTTGGGTGGATTCGAACAAATCTGGGATGTGTCCCCATGAAAATTCGAAAAAAATATTCTTTACGACCCTAGTATACATTAGGGTGGTCCAATTTTTTACATTCTCATTTCAATGAGAAGGTATTGATTTTATGTGAAAAATGACTTTCGCAGATTCCATCAAATTTCGACGATTTGAGGCCCTCTGAGTCAGAAAAAAAATAGTTTTTTACGTCGGTGTCTGTCTGTCTGTCGTCATTGTCGTTGTCGTTGTTATCGTCGTCTATATACCAGATAACTTTTGTAAAATTAATCGGATTATTTTGCTTTGGCACACAGTTTTAGAGACCAAAAAGAAAGATCGAGTTCGTTAACCAGCTATTTTGGATGAAAATTCAAAAAGAGCATTTTAAAAATTTTTGAGACCATTTCTTTTTAAGATTAAAAAATGCTATGTACGGTTATTTATAGCATTCAAAAAGGCGAACAATTTATATCAATTACTTTTTTCGATCAAAAACATATTACCATAGTTATAGCATTTACAAAATTAAAAAAAAAACGAAAATGAACATTTTAAGCCAAACAGTGCACTATATGAAAAAAAGTCTAGACAAGAAAAACGTTGCTTTTTGAAAGCCCTACAAGATTATCATAACAACTTTGTAAATTTTCTTGAAAAATCGAAAATTCAAATAAGAATAAAAATAAATTGTGCACTCAAAAAAGATCTACAAGAACCATTTTTTGATAGGACATGCAGTTTTTGTTTTATTCATAAAAATCAAAATTAAAAATTAAAAAATTAAATTTTTGGACAAACGACACAAACTATGAAAAAAATGAATAGAAAAAAGTTGCTCATCCAAAAAAGGACTATACATTTGTCATAAATATTTTTAGATAAGACTAATAGATTTTCTTTTAACCGTAAAAAATAAGATTAAAAATAAAAAATTATATTTTTGGAAAAACGACAAACGAGACGAAAAAAATGAAAAGACAAAAGTTGTTACGCCGAAACATATATACAAATTTGTTATAAACTTTTGTTATAAAATATAATACAAATAAAATATTAACTTTTTGGAAAAAGGACACAAGCTACAGTAACATTTTATTCAACAGAAATATTCGCCTAAATTATATCTACAAGTGTGCTTAGAACCACCTTACGCTAGGATGCGTATTTTTCGTTTAAATCGTAAAAAATAATAATGAAAATAAACAAATTATATTGATGGAAAAACGACAAAAGTTGCAATAAAATGTTTAATAACAATTTTTTAAATATGATTATAAAAACAAGACAATGAAAATACTTTTGTTTCAATACCAATGCATATTATAAATTGCAATAATATAAATTTATTGAAATGACACTTTTTCAGCGTAGCTGAGAATTAAAATTAGTGCAAAATGAGGAAAAAATATTAAAGTAATCATGAAAAATAAAATTTGTACTTTATTTTCTAATATCTGAATAAGCAGTACCAGACCGAGGTACATAAATCAATATAATATACATTTGATATAATAGTGTTAAACATAATGTAGAAAAGTTCACATTGTTGACAAAATCGAGTGCAAAGCACAAGACACGTGATGAGAATGTGTTCGTTAAAACCGAAGAAGCTTTAATAAAAGAGAATCCAGAATCACCAAATAACAGTTGTCGATGCCTTTGACCTTTAATTTTAAAAGGTCTGTGCAAAAATGTGGAGGAAATACATGAAACGAGCGCGCAGCGCGAGGTAAATACGTTATCGAGCGCGAAGCACGAGAAACAAAAGTCGCGCGCTCAAACCTGACCAGACTGTCAAGGTGATAAGAAAAAGTACACGGTTTTTCCAGTGTTAAGATCTTATCTTATTATTTATAATTGTAAATATCCTGTCCATTTTTCGAAACTTATAACAAATTTCCAGAGAATTTTAGGAAATAAAATAAATTTAATTTAAAGGCTTTCTACGGATTGCAACAATTTCAAGGACAATTTCTTCTTGTCTTCTTTGTTAATTTTGTATAGAATATAATGAATACTAATATTTTAAAGAAACTGTATTTTAGATTGAAAACGAAGAATTTTTATGTTTTAAATCGTCACCCTCACTTGAGAAAATGAAACCAAGTAAAAACTGCGCAACAAATTGACAAACGATCCTCTCGAGTGTCAGTCTGTGACTTTCCGTGTCCGAAAGTAGTCGAATCTTTCACTCACGAAAAATAAAGGACTCGAACTATGATCAGGAGTAGATAGTGAATCGCAGGGTTAGTCAAGGGGTTGGTCTGATTATAAATGAGAGAGCAAGACAACATGTCAAGATGCATGAATTTGTATCTCCTAGATTTTTGTGGGTTAGAATGAAAGTAGGAATCAGAAGATTATTTATCATAGCGTGCTACGTCCTAGTTGATGGTGAAAGGAGTGAAGTATAAGACGCCTTCTGGGACACTTTAAATAATACTATAGGTACTTGTGATCATGGGAAAAGAATCATTCTACTAGGAGATATGAATGGATGGGTTGCAGTCCAACATGAGATTACGGAAAGGGTTGTAGGTAATTTTGGGGATCCAGAAACAAAAGGTAACGGAGACAGATTGGTTACATTATGTTTGGAAAAGGGCTTGTTTATTACAAATATTTCGTCTAGACATAAAATTATATAATTGTACATCTGGTGCAGAGGAGATAGCCACAGTACAGTTGACTTTGTTGTTGCGGATGAAAGGCTGGGAGAGCTAGTAAAGATACAACGGTTATGATGAAGGGTTCTTAATGTAAAACGGATTACCTCTTGTCTCAAAAATAAACTTAAGTCAAGGATGGAGAAGAAAGAGAACCAAAAAGACGAAACAGAGGCGAATTAAGATTTAGAATTTACATAAACTGGAAGTGCAAATATATTTTCAGAATAGGATATACGAACGCATAGATAGGGCAACTTGGGAAGAGCTAATACTCAATAAAGATATAGAAGGCGCATGGAATATGCTCTGGGTCTGGGATATCACCGTCAGGAATGCCACTGAAGTGTGTGGTACTGCGGTTGTAGGAAGAATGTCTGGTGATGCATGGTGGAATGATGAAATCCGCTTAGCTATTAACGAAAAGCAGCAAGCGTATCTAAGAAAGTTGAATATCGCAGACCTTAGCGATGGTGAGATAAATAGACTTGAAAATGATTATAGAGTCAAAAACAGGAAAGTAAAAATACTAGTTAAAGAAATTATGGGTAAAATCAAAGCGGACAAAGAGAAGAAAATTCAAATCGATTTTGAAGGAAGCAAGACACTGTTTTAGAAACGGGCGTTGATCGTTATGAAAGGAAGTAGTAGTACAGAGTTAGTCGGCATAAGAAATAGCAAGGGTGAAATGGCATATGATTCAGAAGGGTTACTAGATGCTCTGAGATACTTTTTCAAAGAATTATTGGGAGGTGAAGCTGTAGGGAACTACAGCTGCGATATAGAACACGAGACGTTAGAAACCCTAAGTGAGAGAGCCTGTATCTCTAAGGTTAGGGATATAATTCAGAACTTAACAAATGTCAAGGCAGCTGGTGTTGACAGTATGATGCTGAAATGCTTAAATACGGTGGCGACTACATACCTCACAGGTTGTGCGAATTGATAAATGTATGTATCGAGATGGGAGAAGTTCCAGATATCTAGAAAAATGCGATTATCGTACCAATATACAAAGGAAAGGTAGATAAAAGCCACTGCAATAATTACAGAGGTACGAGCTGACTAAGTACCGTAAGCAAAATATATTTGAAAATACTTATTCATAGGGCACTGAAAATAACTAAAGAACAGATATGGGATGTCCATTGGGGATGTATGGTGGGAAGATCATGTGCGTATCAAACATTTAGCTTGAGACAGATCACAGAAAAAATGTGAAGAGTAAATAAAAAAGTTTTCTGTTCATTTGTTGACCTAGAAGAAGCGTATATGATAATAAGGTGGTAACAAAAAAAATCAAAATCGGATGTAAATTGGAGGTACCCTATTCGAGTATTATCTTTTTGATTAATTTTAGGATTTCGTAGCCCCGGGCAGAAACCCTTATAGTTTAGGTCGAATGTCCGTCGGTCTGTCCGTCTTACGACTCAATATGGACATGGGGCCCAAAATATATATAGGGCCCAAAATTGACATAGGTATCAAAATTGATATAGAGCCAAAATTTGACTTAGAGCCCAAAATAGACATAGAGCCTAAAATTGGGCCCAAATTTGATATAGGGTCCAATGTTGGTATGTGGCCTAAAACTAAGATACGGCCTAAAATTTACATGTGACCCGAAATTTACCAAGGACCCAATGTCTTATTATAAGTGTATGTAATACATTTTTATACATATAAAAGAATTTATTTTTTATTTGTTTATTCCATACAAATGAAACTTTTTACCTGGGACGCTTTTACACCAATTTTATTTACAAAGGCAATTATTCGAAAAAAGAATTTAATTATCATTGTAAACATGCGTAATATATTTCAAATTATATTTATTTAAATGAAAGATGCCCAATCAATCAAGAAAATTCGATACATTTCAAGCATTCTGTAAATGAATGACCCTGACCTATATTTCTATTATTATATTTAGTCATTCAATTTTGTATTTCATTCGTCCCTTCACATTTAAATAAAAACATAACATAAGAAAATGACTTGAGTTTTTAAATTTCTCTTTCATTTACAAGTAAACCTGCATCATTTGATTCATGGAAAAAGGAATACTAATGGCTGAATCTTAATTCTGAAGGAAAAGCTTTGTGCCCAATCTGTTGTGAAACATTTGCAAAGAAATTACCAATGCCTAAGGGGGCTAAAGATGTTATTTCATGTAACGAATTCGTCGTTAGGGGTTATGGGGAAGGTTATGGGGAAGGTCTTGTTAATAATGAAAAGCCTAGTATTTGTGAACAAATATCACAAATCAGGTAAAAAGATATGCGGAAGTCTCGCATAGTTCTCGAAACTTTTTCAGTACTGTCGTATTGTCGTACTGTCGTTCAGTACTGTCGTGGAGACGGGAACGATGAAAATTCAAATTTTGACAGGTTCTAAAAACACGAGCTGATGATGTTCCAGAGTTAAAGGATAGTTTGGAGAATAAGAACGTTCGAAAGTGGCTTCACATGATAGTGTTGATGAAATCTTGCAAACGATTTCTAATGAAGTCCTGCAAAAAAGATTTACCAAAGTGAAGAGAGAAAAATTGTACGCTGTTATTGCTTATGAAGCGACAGATTGTTCCCGCAAAGAGCAAATGTCAGTGCCTGTGAGAACAGTCAAGGAAAATTTGACGATTGAAGAAGCCTTTCTTGGTTTTTATGAAACAGCGAATACAAAAGCGGATACACTTTGCAAAATAATTAAGAATGTTCTAACACGTTGCGAAGTAAATATTTCTGATATACGAGGTCATTGTTACGATACACTGTTAAAAATGTTTGCAATTTTAATATAGATTTACTATACATTTGTATAGTAAATCTAAAAACTCGGTCTATGAAATATAAATTAAGAGGCTGTATAGTAAATTTCATATACATGCATATTGATAAACTTTTAGAAAAGTCAGGTAATTTCACTTTCAATAAATTAAAAATAATTATGGCAGTAATTTTCAATTCTAAATGATAAAGCATAATATTTTTTTATAGTTAAACATAAATCATACTGGGTTTTAAGTGGAAAAGTTCAATTAAGCGAATTATTAAGACACCTAACCTAAAAAAATCGGTACTCACGTTAAAATTTTGACATTTACAGTGAATTTTGAAGACAATTCCACCCGTACGTTGCACTTTGATTATAAATAAGAATGTAATCGATGAATGTTAGTTTATTACTTTAGATTTAAATATTTGACCAGATTTGGGTGCATCAAAGAACTTTCAACTTTCACGCACTGTGTTTTACTATACATGTATATTAATTCTACAAGACGATGGTATATTAAATTTACAACACGTATATGCATATTGCTTCCAATACATTTATAGTGAAATCGCTATAGAAATTTCTAACAGTGTAGAGCTGCGCATATGTCACGCGAAAAGAGTAGTCTTCAAACACAAATTCGATAGGAAGAACCCAAGGCTCTATATGTCCATTGTAGACCTCACACACTCAAGTAAGCAGTATTATAAATAAATAGTAATAAATAAATAGTAATGCAATAGAAAAGGTCATCCCTGTAAAACAAGTTTTTAGCATCACTAAGGAAGCTATTAATTTCATTCAAAATTCTCCAAAGAAATTGACGGAATTTTAAGAATTAATGGCAGGAGAAACTCCTAGCTTGATTAAGTTTTGCCCTTCAAGATGGTCTATTAAAATTAGATGTAATCTGAATGCTCTATCCGGAGGTTTATAATGCCTGCTTAGTCTTCTTCGGATACAAAAAAGATGACCTTGCAACCGAAGCATTAGCTTGTACGAAGACTGATGGACTCCTTGAAGCAACGGAGAGTTTCGAATTGTATTTTCTTTTGACTCTTGTGATCAAGGAATTGCAAAGTGTGGAAGTTTTGAACATAGAACTGCAGAAGTGTGATCTCAGTTTCAGCTAATCTCATGCAAAAATACATATTGTAACGGAACATATCGAAAAAATAAGATCTTCTGTATTCAAAAAAATGTGGGTGAATGCAGTAGAAGGCGCAGATAGCAGTACAAGAAAGCGATCAACTCGACTTGACTCTAATACAAATAATGCTTATATTTATTCGAGTCCTTAAGAGTATTATGAAAAAATTTTAACAAAATGGTAGACCAAGTCATAGTATCCATGCGTGATCGGTTCGAATGCGAAACATCTATATTGTTGGCAAAATTTGAAGCATTTGCAATCGGGAAAAATGCAGATCTAAGTATACCGTGACAACATTCTGCAAGAACGATTTTGACGCAGAGCGTTTAATCCTACATCGACAAATGTTCTTGGACCAATTAACTATGAAGAAGATAAAAATTGAATCTTCATGCAAATCTGTACTCGTGCGATATGACATCGGAATTCGTTAAGTCAATTAAAACATTGCTAACTGTACAGGCATCATCTTGTACTACAGAACGATCTTTTTCATGTATACGTAGGTTGAAAACCTATTTGAAATCTTCTATGAAAGTGAAGAAATTTAATCATCTATCATTTTTGGACGTGCAGGCTAACCTAACTAGCCAGTGCTTTAGACAAAAGAAGCTTCAAATAATTAACAAATTTATTTCACAGAATACTCTGTGGAATAGCACTTTTGCTATGATTGACTAAACCCATGCAATACTGAATGTATTATTACATAGCGCGTAGATGTAAATCTAATACTTAAATATAAGATATAACCAAAGATCTGAAAATATTACAAATTTATTTATTCTTATTATTGTTAAAAAGACTTTCATAAGTATTGTCTATTATGAATTATATGTTTAAATTTATATGCATAAAATATAACAAGAAAGTTTTCGAAACAATACAAATTATTTAGCCCCCCCCGGCCCACCCCCACCGGTCATTAGATATTTCCACACGTCGAAAAAATTTGGTCCGCTGTCCCTGGTTACATCCACGGCAACGAAGTAACATTTGTCAATGTATAGAATTTTTCGTTTGACCAGGGGGAGGAAAGT
>CAKNWT010262818.1:0-11312 GCA_932066315.1 Andricus coriarius
GGTAGATTATCCCTTTAATTTGTGAACAATTTTAAATTATGATTTAAAAATTTCTGAATATATTTTTTCGAATATGCTTTTTTTAATACAATTGTTAATTGTTTATTAAATCCAATAAAATGGTGTACCTTAAATATTAATTAATGCAATTAAACTTTTTTATCTAATGAAGCAGCAAAAAATAAAAAGTGGGGTAGTTCGAAGCTTGTCTTCTTATTTAAAAAATAATAATTCACAGAATAAAAGTTTATTTTTGGGGTATGGAGAAGAATGCTAAACGGTGCTAAGTTAAGCAAAAAACCAAGTAAAAAAGCCTTTCTAGAGGAGATTTTACAAGCGATTGCGAGTAGATTTTGTTGTGTAGATGGATGGATCAGTATATTAACCATTGCGTGAAAAAAGTAGGTGGCGCTAGATGTGCATGTAATAATCTAATAAAAATGTCGATATAGACTTAGCACCTTCTAGCTTCACGTCTTAAACCCCTGGCAGATTTAAAGAAATATTTTGAATTTTTATGGGATTTCAGCTTTAAAATACTCCTATAAACATTAAGAAATCTTAATTATTCGCAAAGTTATTCATATTTAATAAAAATAATACAATTTATGTGGAATTCAATTAACTTTTGACTTATGAGAAATGTGTTTCATTGTGTCAAAAAATATGGTTGAAAAATATGCATCCCCTTAGTTTTAAGCGGTACATATATGTAAGCTTTGATTAAAATCTCTTCATGTACTCTATTATATTTTCCTTGTAGCTTATTTAAAGGAAATCTAATATCAAAGGGAAATGTGTATAGTAAATACATTGTGCCCCTCCTTACTTGACAAGTCGTATTGAAAGTCGAAGCAGAGAGAAGAAATATAATGATGTTAAGGAAACGACAGTAGAAGTCAATGGCATTGAGATCCTCTTAAATCATTTATAATTATCGAGGATTGAGTTCGTGGGTTTTCAAGTTGCAGAAAACGGTGTAAAATACGTTTTGCGAGTGCATGGAAGGTCTTCCCGAAGTCAACTAACACTTAGCCCTAGTTCTAAGCACTAGAATAGCCAAATTTTGAGCTTTAAAAATTCAAAATGATACAAGGTTTTGCTTAATATTTTTGTTTGAAGCAGTATGTAGTATGAAGTAAATATTATGAATTTGTGTCAAGTGCTATCGCTATTTTATTAGAATTACTATTGGGAGGCGCATGAATATTCTCCAAATTCCACATTTTCTAATGTCTATTTTCCCGAAATTGCTTTGACAAAATAACAATTTGCCCTTATTTATATATTTTTCGAATCGCCGTTTGACCTAATTTTTCCCCTCGAATTACTAGATATTTGCCCTGAGTGACATTATTCCAAAATAAGATTTGCTCTGAATTTTATTATTCGGAATTATTATTTGCCCTAAATTGTGTTTTGTTTGAAAAAACATTAGAATAAGCCAGTCAGATTTTTTAATTTCAATTTCTGTTTGATTTATTTGAATTTTGCGACATTATTTTGATATCTATGCCATCTTTTCTCAACATTACATTTCTGTTAAATGACAATTCGGAAGAATACAAATTATGACAAAGGGCAATTCGGTAAAATGCAAATTATGATATATTGCAATTTAGAAAAATAAAAATGAGGACTAATGGTGATTCAAAAAATTAAAACTATGGCATATGGCAGTAACAAAAACTAAAAATGATAACAAATGGTGATTCGGTAAAATAAAAATGATAACTAATATCAATTCGGTAACATAAATATGATGACAATTTCCAATTTGGAAAAGTAAAAATGATGCTCAATGTTAATTCGGAATAATGAAGCTTAGGACAAATGGCAATTCAGCAAAATAAATATTATGCCCAATCTTAATTCGAAATAACAAAGCTTAGGGCAAATGGTGATTCGTAAAAATAAAAATGAGGTCAAATGGCTATTCCGAAAAATATAAATTGGGGAAAACTGTTATTCTATCAAATTAACTTCGGTAAAATAAGCATTAGGAAACAGATAATCTGCACCACATTTTCATGCGCAATTCATGCGCCTCATCTATTGGAAATCTTAAATTTAGATATATCATGAAATGGACCGAATGAAGATGTTATCTTGGGTCTATATAGCGAGATTTAGTAGATTCAATATGTTTCAGTCGGCAGTTTATTAACCGAATCAGCCAATAGGTGAAATGAGCTTCGCCATTTGGATTGGTCGAAAGAAGCAACTTGTGTGGTACGTGAACCAACTTCGAGATGAAGCCAGCCAATCGAGTAATAAATTCAATTAAAAGTCAATCCCTTCTAAACCCTGCAATTCAGTTAATCGAGGCAATCAGTTCTCTAAATTCCAGTGAATTTTGAAAGCACTATATAAGCGATTGCTTCATTTTCATAAGTCGACTTCATTAGCGCCTAATTTATCCCTCATATCTTCCAATAAAAAATAATATTAGGCAAAGCAGAAACCTTCAAAAATTGTTTCTTTTAATCTGCAAGACCTCTAATTCTTTTTTAATTTGTTCAAAGTCTTAGAGACAGCACGAGACTGAATTCTGAAAAAAGTCCTCATTTTATTTTAAATACCCCCCTGTCAATGAACTCTTAAATTATTATTTTTTCTACAATATAATTTAACTGAGAAAATGATTCTGTAATTATTTTAAACATCATGAAATCATACATTTATTCCAATATGAATAATAATGCAGAATCATTAAAAATTGTTAACATGTCTCGGAATTATATTAATTTTCAGTATATACAGTGAAATCGAGGAAACTGAATGTTTTATGTAGAAACTATAAATGATGATTAGTAAACACATAAGTTATTATAGTTTAACATTTTTTCTGGAACAAAAGAATAAAAAATACAAGTACTTATATGTTTCTTCAATTCTTCCAAATACAATATACATCAGTGTTTTAAAAAGCGAATGTCCAACAATGTTAAAAAGTTCATTATTTTAATTGAAAAAATTCTCTTCTAAGACAGAAAAAAACATGAGAAATTAGAGATTTTCAAAGGAATTATTAAATGCAAATTTTATTCAATTATTCTACTCTTTCAGACCATTTCCTCTATTTCCTTTAATTGTTTTCACATAAAATTATAAGAGGTCAAGCATTATAAAAAAAGCTCTCCGCTCTAAATTGGGAATTTTTACGGTTTAGCATTCCAAACTTAATATTTTTAATCAGAATCGTAAAAAGTAAGAATAATTTCAAATTGAAAAGTTTAAGAGTGTACAATTTAAAAATTTTAAGTGTTTGAAACCAAACATTTTTAAATTTTGGGAAAATTTCAATTCAAAATTCGCCCTTTGTGACTAAAAGAAAAATAAGAGTTTGAAATAACATTGGCCAGAGATAAAAAAGAGGTAAACAAATTTTCACCACCAGTTGAAATTCTACTCTTTCAAAGTGAACTAGTTAAATTTAATTAACTGTCAGCCAAATGATGGGTAACTAAATTTTACTCAAACTTGAATTAATTGTGACTGACTTTTTTCTTTTCAATTAATCTTTTTTAAATAATTCAGATATAGAAAGTACTTTTGACAAAGTTCGACATAAATAACATTCAATTTGAAAAGTTATTGAAAACAGTCCAAAAGAAGTAAACATATAATATAACACATTTAAATCCTTTAATAATATCTACAATAAAAATCATGTTTCAAGATCAAATTTAAATTGTAAAACACATTTTTTTAATAGCAAATACGTTTTTTATTAATTTTAAAAAGTTTTTTAGTTGATGAATTCTTTTGAAATCACGTTCAAAACATCTCTTCCGGAATTTCGAAATATGAAAATGAGAATCAAGCTTTTACTAACTCAGGAGTATTTGTATGCATATAAAAATACATTAATTAAGCAGATTTTGAGTTTCTAAATCAAATTGTATGCTTTCTTGGATCGTTGTATAAATAACGAGGTTATTTCATGTATAAAAGTATTATTTCATTCATACGGTTTATGAAAAAAATAAGACAGATTCAGAGTGTTGTTGCATAATGAAATTGTCAATTTTAACAAAAAAACCAAAGCAGATAATAATAATAATAAAACCTTCATTTCGTTGAATTTAATTAACATTGAATTTTTGGAAGTCGTGCATAGTTCATAAAAACAGTACATTTTAATAATTCCAAATAAATGTTGGGCATACAAAAGAAATTTGTTCAGGAAAACACTACAATTACTAATTGAAACCTCATAAAAATTGAAAAGGCTTCAATATATCAAATTTAACTACATATTAAACAAAAACGTGGTAACGTTAGTATATGACTTAGTACATGAACAACATTTTTTTGTAATTATTAAATAGGGCTGTTTTACACTACTCCAAAAGATTCAATGTTTATTTAAATCAACGAAATTAATGTTTGGTTATTATGTTTGTGAACTAGAGGTTATGTTACCTTGAAGAAGACCCGAAAATTTGGTCCAAATGCTCGTTGGTTTTTTTAGTAAAAATTGACAATTACATAATTCAATATCATTCTGAATCTTGTTTATTACTTTTGATGGATCGCATGACCAAAATAATAATTTTCTAAATGAAATAACCTCATCATATGAAGATATAGCAGAAAATTGAGGATGTACCAAAGTTATTTCAAGTTAAAAAAAGCCTTGTTAAAAATGATTTATAAAATCGAGGAAAATATTGCCATTCTTAATTGCGACTAATTTTAAAAAAGAACTTGAGCCGAACTTGAGAAAAAAATATTTCAGGTTGAAATTGTTTATTTAATAATAGTTATTTAGGGGTTTGTGTTTTTGTTTCCTCTTTAGGTAAAAATTGTCATTCTTTTTCGATCATTACTTTGCAGCGCTTGTATTATTCCTTAAAAGATTCTCAACAAATCTGTTTGGTAGTTTTTTTTAAAATTTATTTAGGAATAATACAATTGTTAACTTTATACGTAATACTTTTCTTAAATAATTTTTTTTAATTAAAAACATATCAAGAAGATTTGTATCAAATCTTTTTAGAATTAAAATGGGCCCTACAACATGAAGATTAAGGAAGAATTGCAAGAATTGAACTTGAGATAACTTCAGTACATCCTTAAAATTGAAGTGCGCCATTAAAAATAATGTAGTAGGAATATTTTTGCAATAATAAAAGTCATGTAATCCATTCCCTTATTTTTAAACAAAAGTTGAGATAAATATATTAATATCATAAAAGAAACTGCGCTTCATAGACTAATCAACAAAACTATACTATTTTATTCAGCGAAGGGTTAAAATGAAAAGTTTTGCCTTCAGGGAGCACTTCCTGGTTTCCAAAAACAATACATAATCACAACCTAATTTTTCATTTAAAAAAATACCTATACAGACGCAAATAAATGTATTATCGTAATTCGAAACCTTCTCTTCCATTCCTAGAAAAGGCATAAGATAACTAAATGCAAATCTCATTCAATTTTCCCTCTTTCAGACCATTTTCTGAATTCCCTTTTATTTTTTGCACAAACTACAAAAGGAGGTCAAGCATTTTAAGAGATAAAACACTCCGACATCTAAAATTACCTGCAGTGTTATTGTACGTATGGACACTGTTATTCCAAGGGGTCTTGGTAGAATCCGATTGAGAGATATAACTTGAGACGTTAACATAATTGATCACCAGCAACCTGCATGTCCCTCTGTTTACTTTACGAAGTCGTATATAAAATCACTTGATTCCCAAATCCAAATACCAAGCGGGGGATTAAGGAGGATTATAAAAGATGAGCAAAAGAGGGTGAATGTACGAAATAAGAATTTCAACACGATCGCGACGAGCGTCACTCGTAAACTGAGTGTGGGTGCACCGAGAGAAGGCAATGTTTGAGCGGGAGCAAAGCGTCGGGGATCGCCGACAAGGGAGAGGCAAAGGGTAGCAAATGGGGTGAAAAGGGGGTAGAATGCGCGCTGAGAACGAAAAGAGAGATGCAGAATCCGTATTGGCGCGCGCAGAGTTCTCCAAACAGTTGTGCAAGCGATTAAGCTTTTCAAATAATCAATATTGCGATGCTTTATTAGCAAAAAAAGTCATTTTGATTATGATTGATTTCAAACCTTTCTTACCTTTTAGTTGGTTGAAAACCATGGCCGAAGTCCATCTCGAGTCTTACGAAAAGGTCCTGCTTGAAATCAAGAATGGGTACCAATGAAGTTAAAAAATTTAGCACGGACACGAACCCTCAAATCTTCTCGATGTTGGCGATTATCGGTAACAGGAATCTACCATTTGAAATTTCATGAAAGGAAGATTTGAAAGATTCATTGCTGGTTTCTGGGATGACATATTCCATTGGCGCTTATTAAAGGCACATTCGATATTCATAAAGTTACGACAGGTTGAAAGCACTTCTTATTCCTTAATCCTGGGAACTAGGATGGAACATCCTTGATCCCGAAGAGACTTTATGTGATTTCTCGTTTTGCTATAACTCTCTTACAGTTCTAACAACCTTCTATCAAGAAGAAGAAGGAGAAGAAGAAGTCAGGTCTATCTCTCCCTTCGATAAAACGAAAGTTTTAATTGGCTCGAATGTCTCGCCGATCCTCGGGATAAACGATCATCGGAAGCGCCTCATTTCGAGACTTTCGAGAGCAGTTTTTTCCGAACAGAGCGGAAAACGGAAACCTTTCGAACGCACCCGTAATTGAGAGGTTCAATACCAAAAGTGTCTATACGAAATCCCCCGTACATCAAGAAACAAAAATAATTTTTTAGAGTTCAGAGTGTAAATAGAAACCGAACCCTATATGGCTTGCAGAATAGTCTGATCTACAATGATTGGCCATCTAAGGAACTGTTCAAGTTTGGCAACTTTTAAAATCCACTGAAAGCACCGAATAAAATTCTTAAATAAAGAGATGCACTTAATAAATTTATTAAAAATTCAAAATAACATAATAAGCTAAACCGTTGAAAGTAGTAGGTAGTTTTTTTGTAGTGAGAAATTAACAAAATAATGTAAAAAAATTAGTCAAAGTAAGAACCACCTAGTTTCGTAACCTATTAAGACGTTAATTAAGTCGTTCAAATATTCGACCCCACCTTGCCATACTTTGCCGTACTTTCCCACTCCTCAGTTCCCCTACTTTTCTTCCCCTCCCACATCCCACCGAAACTATAAGGGTCTCTGCCATCGTTTCACTTACTTCCCTACCCCTCGCTTCCCTTCTCGGGAAAAATTACGACAGACGGACGGACGGACGAAAACTATAAGGGTTTCTGTTATCGCGTCCTCTACTTTCTCTATCCTCACTTACCCACCCTTGAAACAAGAACGAGTAACGGACAACACCCGGCTGAAACTGTAAGGGTTTCTGCCATTGCCTCTCCTCACTTTCCCTACTTCCTCTCCTCTTACTTCTCCTATTTCACACTTTCTCACTTCCCATCCCCTCACTTTCTCTCCCGGGAAAAAAGTACGACGGACTGACGTACGGACACCCGACCAAAACTATAAGGATTTCTGTGATCGCGTCCCCTACTCTCCCTATCCTCACTTCCCCACCCTTGAAGAAAGTACGAATAACGGACGGACACCCGACCGAAACTGTAAGGGTTTCTGTTATCGCCTCCCCTCGCTTTCCCTACTTTCTCTGGTCACACTTCCCTTATTTTCCGCTATCATCCCTTTTATCGCGTCCCCTTCCCTCACTTCCACTAGGGGAGAGCGAGGCACGGGCGGCGAGTGCATTTTTTAACATTAATAGTATTTTTTACACTGTCAAAAAAAAGCATCATTAAAAATGAATGTTTATAAATGAAATTCAATTCAAATAAAAATGAAAAACAAACGCGTTTAATTTGTAGAAATAAAAATAAGCAGGCGTCAAAGTGGGGCACAGAAGGTATCTGCGGGGCAGGCAATGTCATCCAGGTGGGGCACAAATGGCACGATAAACTCGCGAATAAAAACGAGATCAATAACCTGCTTTCCATGTCGGTAAATACTCTTTTGAAACCAGCTGATAAATATTGTAATACTAAATAAACAAAAGTAAAATAGAATAGCAGTTAATTAATTTAAAACATACATTTTTCATTGGGAGGACAAGAGACATGTTTAAAGTGGAATTGCAAAGTTGGTCTAGGTACACCATACTTTGCTGCGGTACCTTTGATGGATTCCCCATTAGTTAAACAATCAATGGCCAATTTCAATTGACCATCTGTATAACTAATTTTTTTCTTTTCTTTTTATAATAACGCACCATTTGTTTCTACTTAAAATAACTTACAACTAGACAAATATTCACACCTGGTATTACATCCTAGCAATCATAGAATTGAAACTAAATTTGAGGTTAAAAATCAGCTGTTCTCTCTCAAGACAGCTTAGAACAGCGCGAGTATGACATGTCGTGCCCCACCTTAGGGTGCCGATCTTTGCCCCACCTCGATACTTTTTTTATTTTATAAATAACTATTTAACTACATGTTCGAGAGAAGTGATTAAAAAAAATTAATTAAAGTTCGAGTTTCAAACTTTGCAATAAATCCAGTTTTAAGGGCATGTGATACTTCAATCGGGTTCAGTTCCCCCGGGTTTTTGTCCACAAAACTTAAAATTTGTAAAAACTGAACTCGGAGATGCTATAAAATAGAATAACGGACGTCCCCGAACTCTTTTTTTAAGGGATAATGGCAAAAAAATATATTCTGCTAAATAAAATTTTTCTGTGTATGCACTATTTGGGGGTTAGGATCGGTTGTCAAGTCTCTGTCATTCCGATTGCCTACAAACAAGCTTAGTTCCAGGACATTAGTTACTATGTTTTATTACTTGTCCTAAGTTTTCGACCAAAAATATTGTGTAGTTTGGAAGTAAAGCTGCGGGGAGAATTGTAACACACATAACCTCAAAATACACACATAACCTCAAAATACACACATATTAATCAAATCTAGCAAAATGAAACTTTTTAAAATTATTCCACAACAGAAGAGTTCAGGGACGTCCCTTAGCATGTTCGCTATCATTCCCCAAATTTTTAAGGCAAAATCTTTATTATTGTAAGAAAAAAGCCGGGGGAACCTAACACTGCTAAAATCGATCATTGTTTATGTATCACATGCCCTTAAGGACTATTGATACTTATTTTTCCTTTTCCCGAAAGTTCGAATTTCGATGGCGCATCCGATTTTTATGTTCCAAATTTCAATCACTGGAATTTTATTAAATTTTTGACAAAATAAGAAATTAATTGATTTCAAATACAACTATACAATTAGTAGATGCCAATAGTAAAGAAATTGATTTTTGTTTACTTGTTTTACAAGTTTTTAGAGGGGTGCCCAGCTTATCCGCCCTGACGCCAGTGCCCCGCTCTCCCCTACTGGGAAAAAAGTATTGCGGACGGACGTAAGAACACCCGACTGAAACTACAAGGATTTCTGGCCGGGCCTACGAAGCCGTAAAAATGAAAACATAGTGCTGGTATTTTAGGCCATTGATTGAATGATTAGCCTCTTGAATGTGATGAAATGTAATCATTGACCACATAAACTTATGTATAGATTTCCGGTTTTGAAAGCACAGTGATTGGCCTCTAAATTACATCATGATTAGCCGGGACCAAACATTGTTTGTTGACATTCAGTTTGCCATCCAAGGTATAAAGATGCGTAAGTGACTTTGCGGGTTAGGGTTATTCTCCTAAACCTGGCAATGGTAAAGTCGACCAAAACTACAATGTCACTTATGTACCTTTTTCCTTTGAACGGCAGCTTTGAGCTAATTATTCATAGGTAAAAGTGACAACAAATTATGTATATAATGTTTCAATGTCAGTTTTGTTAACCAGTGTGGTAGGGGTGAGTGGGGTATGGTGTTGGAGCGGGGCACGGTGGCTATTATAAATAACGCCCGTATTTTTTGATATTCATATTAGTTTCTCACATACAATAGTTTTCTCTGTTTAGAAAAATAGTGATTTCATGCAATTTCTCTTTTAAAATTCGTGTCAGAAGCACTGTCAGAAAAATCTATATCAAGTTTAATACAAATGTATATAAAGTAATATGTATACACAGTAGTTGAAATTTAATATAAATTAAAATATGAATAGCTGTACACTTTATATTAAATATAATATACAGGTCGGTATAGCAGCGTGCTTGAAAACTCAAAGTGCTTTTATTTCTTTAAATCTGATCAAATATTCGGAATTCAAGTAATAATATAGAATTAGTCGATTTAATTGTTTTTTATGATCAAAGTGCAACGTACATGTGGAACTCTTTCCAAAATTTCCCCTGAATGGTAGACATTTAATGTGAATACAGTTCATTGTAGGTTAGGTCTGTCATTTATTTACGTAATTAAACTTTTCGACTTAAAATCCAATTTTATTTTTGATTAATTGTAAGAAGGTATCATGTTTTATTATTAAGAATAAAAAATTACTGCTAATCTTATTTTAATTTGGTATAAATTGGTATTTTAAATTTAATACTATTTTTAACATCGCTGGACGATGTAAATAAAAGGACCTTCGTGTGTCAGAGTAAGTTTACGAAATTTTGTAAAAATCCACCTAGCGATGAATTTTGCAATTACAGCTGTTGCAATATTCCAATTCGGTCGGTAATTTTACACACGAAAAAGTAAAATTATTTCAGTGAAAAAATAAAATAAAATAAAAATTATTGTCACACGGAGAAAAATGGATAGTCAAAATTGAAGTGTCAAAATTTATATGGTCAGTTTGATAATGTAGATAGTCTCAAGTACCATCCACAATTTTTTCTTCATAGTCAGACAGACCATAATTTTATAGTCTGTTTGAATATCCACAGGTGGTTCAGACTGATTATTAGTACAGTACAACCTCCATAAGAGTTCCCTCTATAAGAGCTCAAATGGCCTTGAAGCGCTCGGAAGCTTCCCCCACTACAAACCCTACTCACGCTGCCTCGAGAATTGGGCACAAAACCTCCACAATAGCTCGCAGCCTAATTTCATTTTTTTTCTCATTGAACATGTGTTTTCTAAAATAATTTTTTTAATTTGCAAGTACAAGGCAACTTTATTTTTATAAAACTTTTAAGAAAACAAAATTAAAATTTAATTTTTAATTAAAATATAATATGAACATACATATTTTAATATGTATGTACGCGATAAACAGTCTATTGTAATATGTAATAAATAATCTATATTAAAAAATTTTTTTTGTCAATTGCACGTGTAAAAACTTAATACATTTATATGTAATCACAAAAAAGCTGTTTTTTCATCGCCGCGCCGGCCGGGAGTTATTGTGGAGGTTGCGTACCCAAACACAC
>CAKNWT010262824.1:487-11811 GCA_932066315.1 Andricus coriarius
CATCCTTTATGGAAGCTCCCTAAGTAAATAAATTGACTAAAATTACAAATAAATAAATTAAATTAAGAAGTATCAAACTTTTGTTTAACTATATTACTTTTCGCATTTCCTAATGTAGTATACTAATAACTGAGTTATCACCTTCAACGTTTAAAAAAAAAACCAAACAAAAAGAAACCAAAAACCCTTAACAAAATGTGGGCTATATGGAAAAGGTTTAGTATTAAATAAATGAATTTTTTTCTAATTAACAAAATTCAATACGAAATTAAAATTTCAAATAACTATTCATTTGTTAACAGTTTTTAAGCACTTAAATTCGAGGTAAAACCACATTCCGAGATTTGATAACAAGGAATCACGTATTCACAGTTCGTTTTTAAAATTATATAAATACCAGGTGTTTTTTTTTTTAACTTGAGACATCGAAATATCTCAAAAAATACACATCCTATGAAAAAATATTTGTGGTAAAAACTGTTTATTTTGGAGAAGAAAAAGCGACTTTGAACAAATTTACCCCACCCCGCAGGAGGTAGGGGCGGGGGGTGTATATTTGTAATTTCAAATGGGAATGCTAATTTTTTATCACATATTCAGATTCTCCTTTATGAAATACGTAAGTTCTATTCGAAAAATTTTGTTCGATTCGCGAAAGAAAAACTCACCCTCCCTGCCTCCTCGGGGGGTGGGGTAAATTTGTTCAAAGTCGCTTTTCCCCCTCGAAAATAAAAAGTTTTTATTACGGATACTTTTTTTATAGCATGTGTATTTTTTTAAATATTTCGATGACTCAAGTTAAAAAAAACACCCTGTATATTTTCGTAACATTTCGGACGAAATTCAAACACATTTTTGAAGATTTACCATATGTCGAAAAAAAATGTAGAAAATTTTGATGTATATAATTCTATTTTTATTTTACAGGATTCACAAAATATTGTGAAAAATTAGAGTCAGCTCAAAAGATACTTATGATATTTAGAAGAGTTGAAGAAATTTAAAAATATTTTATAAATTTTCGAAAAACAATTCAAGTTTTAAAATATTTTTAACCTCTTAAAAACTTCTAAAATTCATAAATAATTTTCAAACTGAAAAATGAAATTTGAAAAATTTCCTTAAAAACTTAGAGATTTTTTGAAATGTTCACAGGAATCTTAAGAAAATTTTTGTATTCAAAGTTTGGTTTCAAACCGCTTGAAATGTTTCAAATATCAAAAATATGTTATTACCTTTTCAAAACTTCTAAAGATCTTTTGAAATAACTCAGTTTTCCAACAAAATCTTTCAGTTATCTTGAATTCTTCTAGATTCTGTTTCGTGTGTTTTAAAATAAAATCTCAATCATCTAAAATTTTCCCAGAAATCTTGTCATCGGTAGCGATAACAATTTTGGTTACCGGTACCGACAATTTACGTATTTCGTTCATTAAAATATTCTAAGTTTTTTGTCCATTATTTCATTTTTCTTATTTCTTTAAAAGTGTGAAAAAGTTTACAAATTGTATACTGCGGTAGTAACATTTTAAGAACAGAATTATTTCCTGATATTAAAAAAAAACATTTGCAATTAAAATGTTCTCCTTTATCAATAATGTTTTAAAAAATTTGGAAAAAAATTTTATCATTACATAAAATCACTTATTTGGAAACTTTCATTTACACACATGATGTTGCAGTAAATTCGCAATTTTTATTAATACACTTAATCAGCAGTCAGTTAAATTAAACAGGCTTTTGTTGAGTGACTGGCAAACTTCTTATACATCACAAAAAATTAACTGCAAGAATGAAAAACGAACACATTTGGACAGTGACTGACAAAATTCTAAGAAATTAAAAAAAAATTTAATTGCAAAAATAAAAAACCAACACGTTTGGTAAAGCACAAAAATAGGATTCATTTTGGAAAGAAAGCCCGCTTTAGAAAGACAAGAAATTAAAATTAATTATTCCTCTTCAGAAGATCTACAAACATGTCCTCTTATTTTTTTCTTATCTTGCATTGTCTGTGAAATCATTAAAATCAGTTTATATACATAAATATATTCAATCGCGTGGATATTTTCGAACAAACTAAAAAAATATAAATAAATAAAATATATTTTCTTTGTCTAATTATTAATTAAATTATTTGAGCAAAGTAAAATTATTTTTTTTTTATTGTATAATCACTCACTCGTTTTTCAGCATATTAATGAATAATTTAAAACGTCTGTTTGCTGGGTATGTAACTTTTTTTTAATTTCAAATAATTGTTTAGCATTGTAATAAAATTTGGTTCTTAATTAATAAAATTTGGCTGTTAATTCTGCACTTTTAATAAAAAAACAACATAATGTAACATAATAAATAAAAGTAATGGACTCTGGTGGTAAATAATTTTATAGTTTGCAGTTTGTGGTAATCGTAACTCCTCGAGTAGAAACTTCAATGGTAAATAATTTTAGAAATTGCTAACTTTCATCATTTACCGACGCGCAACGTGCACCTTTAAAATAACTGCTAGTTACATCCGCCAAGAGGGCGCAATTATCAGCGCATGTTTTTCACATTCACTGAAATTCTCTTATTCCATTAGATCGGCAATCTCCCTCCTCATCTCTGGTTAGAATAAAGGCTTTGCTGACTGCGAACGCAGCGCCCTCGTCTGCATATGAGCGATCAGAGTAATAGATTTAGCTGAACTGAAAGTATTTTGTGTGAGTGATTTTCCCAGATCCGAAGCCCCTCCTGAGACGTTTCATCCAAGAAAAATAAAAAAATGAAATTTTTGGACATACGACACAAGCTACGACAAAAATAATAACTAGACAAAACTTGTTCACCCAAAAAGAGCTACAAATTTTTTGTAAATAATTTGTTGATAGGACGCGTTGTTTTTGTTTTAATCGCGAAACATAACACCAACAATAAAAAAATTAAATTTTTGAAAAATTACGCAAGATACGAAAAAAGATGAATAGACCAAAAATGAGCATTCAAGAAAGATCTACACATTTTTTAGCAATCACTTTTGAATAGGACGCGTGGTTTTTGTTATGATAGAAAAAAATTCAAAATAAAAGAATTAAATTTTTAGACAAACGGAACAAGCTATGAAAAAAATTAACTAATTTGTCAAGAATAATTTTTTGATAGGATAGCAGTTTTTGGTTTAATCGTAAACAAAGCATTAAAAACATTTAATTTTTGGAAAAACCACACAAGATCCACACAATACATCTGTTTTAATACTAATGCCTATTATGAATTGTAATGATATAAATTTATTCAACTTATACATTTTTAAGGGTAGCTGAGAATAAAATTTAATGTAAAATAAGGAACAAATGTTAAACTTATCATGATAAATAAAGTTTGTACTTCGTTTTGCAATATCTGAATAAGCTATGCCAGGCCGAGGCACAGAAATAAATGTAATATACATTTAACGAAAGAGAATTCACAATCACCAAATTACAGTTGCCAATGCCTTAACCTTTAATTTCAAAAGGTCTGTGCACAAATGGGGGGCCCCTAATAAAGGGCCACTATTCTACATTTACCTATGGGATTAGAAAATAAGTAAATTAATTATAAATGAGATGTAGACGTTACGATAAAGTAATTTAAACCTCCTAACCACGAAATCGTAAGTATATGACATTTATGTTGGGAAAAAAATTATTGTGAATATTATACAATCAAGGGATTCTGACGATGGATACGATGATGGGGTGATAGAAGTACCTGAACTTAGTACCTGAGGCCAAATGAAGTTAAGGAACTCCGAGTCTAGATAGCCTCATAGGGTCAAGAACTGAATTTCGAAACGTTATTAGAAAATCGCAAAAAAAACAAGGCTTAAGGCCATGCCAGGGTACCGTGGCATACCTGCAGGCTAAACTGACCCTTGCTATTGTCAGGCGCTTGAAGTCGAGCTCATTGCTCAGCGGGGCGATGTGGTGCTCAAACGGAGGCTACTGTATTATGTAGCCTACTAACTCTGTTCCGCACCATCATGGAGGTCGAGTAGAAGGCGCGTTTTTTTCACGTGGTGCTCCCCAGTAGACCTAATCCACTTGTCAAGAAAGCATGCGATTTTTTTTTTTTTTTTGTTTTTTTATGAGGAATAGTTTAATTAGAATAGAACATGCATTTGTTGTTGTTTTTTCTGTTTTTTTATAGGGAAGAGTTCAATTACCATGCATTAGTGTGGATAAAAATAAAGAAACGCGCGTGTAATGTCAAAGAAAAGTTCTTCCACTGATCCATGCATACTTCTCCATATATATTCGATTAAATAGTCGTCAGTCCTAGACACAGTCATCCCTCAGGTTAAATTGCCCGTATCCCCACTCTTGGTTAGTCTTACAGAAAATTCCGTATACACGGACAGTTATTAAATTTTAAGGTTTAAGAATATTCTGGAATTTATAGTATCTTAGAAGCTACTTTGATACATAACCAGTCGAAAACTAAAGAAATTTAAATTTTTAATTCATTTAAATTTTTAGCAGTTAAATTTTCAACTGTTTGAAATTCATTTTTCAACATTTGAAAATTAAATTGAATATTATTTCTATTCTTAACCGCTGAGCAGTGAGCACGACTTCGAGCGCCTGACAATAGGAAGGGTCAGTTTAGCCGGCAGGTATGCCACGGTACCCTGACATGGCCTTAAGCCAAAAACAGCCCTAAAATAAAATTGCTAAGAATATATATTAAACTTGGGATAAACTTGAGCCAGGCTCAGCAATCTAACCTGGCACTGGAGACAGGCCCTGGCCACATTTAACGTATCATTCTAGCATGACTCATGATTGATCACCAGGACAGGTTCTAGTTTTGCAAGGCTTGGGCCCATGACGAAATTTCCACACGGAAAAGGCTACACTAAAATTATTTCCATAACATTTTTATTTGGTATACTATACCTCATAACTTTATACAAAAGCGTGACCCCTGAACTTTACAATTATAAAGCGAAAGTCATTTGAAGTTTGGTGAAATGTGTGGCCTAATTTTTATAGTTCTTGGCATAAGTGTATAATAAATATTAACATGAACACACAGCCAAATTAAAAGAAAAACCTTTGGAATGAACCAAATGCACAATATGTAAATGTAATGGGGTGAACAATATGTGAATTCAAAATAGTTTAATATACGATTGATTTGGAATTATATTAAATTCTACTTACGACCAGGATGAAGAAATTGAATAAAAACGAACAGCAGAGAACAAATCAAAATTCTCATTCTGGTAGAGATACAAACCTAATTTTTTGAGGAATTTTTCGAGATGTTACAAATAAGATGATGATTATTTTCACATTATACTATATGATTATCTTAATTTAGTGAAATTTAGCCTGCCCATTATTATTTTCTGTAAAAACAAGTGGCTTGAAAAAGTTGCAATTTCGATATTTTTATGGCTTCTGTATAAATTCTTTTGAATTCCTTAAAATTCTTAAAATTCAAATGATGATGCTTACTCAGGATGCATATAAACTAATTAAAATTAAGTTTTGAAAATATTTCTTCCAATTTCTTTAAGTTATTTTTATGTAATTTGAATTCTTTTAAATTATTTTGAATGAATTATTTTGAATTTTATTAAATTCTTTGAACTTGAAAATTAAGGATTATATAATGTTAAATTTAACTACTGCAAAGTTTTTGATTGCGAAAAAGTACTGGCTGAAATCTAAGGAATAAATGATTTAATCTTATTATATTGAACCAAGAAAATTATTTATTGAAATCGAATAAAAGTTCGCTCAGAAAAAATTTCTAGTTAAAGTTACTAAACGCGTCTGCCTAAAAAATGTCTAGTTATTTTAACCAGAAATTGTATTTAGTATGCTTAGAAAATTCTAGTTAATTAACTCTCGTTGATTTTTTCTGGTCAAAACTTTTCTGGTTAATATTTCTGGTAACACAAGTGTCGCGATCTTGTGTTGGTTTCCAGAAATCTGTCTTTTGTCTCAGGTCGTGTTGCTGGATGTGTTAAGTGACGCTTTGTCCGAAATGTCCTATTCTCGAACAAACGCGATTTGCTTAATGTATTTTCAGTTATATAAGTATAAATAATCATAGTGAACCGTGAATTTAGTTGTGTTATAAGAAAAAGCTGTACATTATCTGTCTAAACACCCGTGGTACAGGGATACTTCCAAACCGCAAGCACAAATTTTTGGGTGCACTAAAAAAAAATTCTAGTTGAACCAACCAGAATTCTTGTTAATTCAACTAGAATAGAGTGTTAAATATGCCCTTACTATAAACTCTGGTTAAAAGTATCAGAATTTTCTGGTTGGCAATTTTCTGGTTAATGTTACCAGAAATTCGGGTAAATTTAACCAGAATTTCTGGTAAGGGTCACCAAAAATATTTACTAGACAGTTTTCTAGTACCTAGTATGAAATGCCGATGTATCTTCATGATTTTTAACCTAAATTTCTGATAGTTGTAACAAGAAATCGTTGCAATTTAAAAAATGCAACCATTAAAAAACAAACTTATCTCTCAAAACAAAGAAAATTTTTAGTCCAGATTAGCAATAAAGAAAAATCATTGAAACTTGATGATTTTATATTAGTACTTTTAATAGTAATAATACTATCGTTTGACTTTTATCATGAGCATTTGACCATTCTTGTAGAGAAAATACTTTTTTTATGTTAGAAACTACAGAATTTCTTCTAGATACAAATGACGTAAAAAACATTTTTTCAAACCAGAAGAGGTTTGTACTATAAGGTTTCATAACGACATTTTAGAAAATTTTTAATCATTTATTTCTATTTCAACATAATAGATATACATAATCAAATTTCATTTTCAGATTCTACCCAGGTGCGAAATTCGGTCGGATGCCAGAGATTGACCATCGGCCCAAAGTCGGTCCTACTTTGGTAACCGATCTACGGTAACCAGAGTTGGACCGACTAAGGTGTTTTCAAGCTGCCATGGTCTCGCCGACGTTGGCAACCGACTTTGGCGGTGGACGAAAAGCCGACTGTCGGCCCAATTCTGGCCCAACTTTGGGCCGACGACCGGATAAACTGTGGCAGATTGGTCGGTACGACCGCAAGAATGAGGTCGGTCCGACTCTGTATACAGCAGTCGGTTAACCGCAAGTCACCTTTATGCACCCGATGGTCGGTTAAACCTTGGCCCAAATATAGGCCGGCCGTCGGACAAACGCTGGTTCATGGTTTCAAAAAGACCGTGAAAGTACGGTCCGCCCGACTCTGGGCAATAGATGGCCCGACCATCGGCATAACATTCGCTTTTACAAGTCATCGTGATGCGCGAATTTTAAATGCTCATTAAATATCACATTTTATGCCATTATAAAAAGTCGTAAAATAGCCTAAAACGCGAAAAAAAATATATTACACGAAGAAAAAGTATTCAAAGTGGGCGCCAAGAAAAAAAATGTTTGAAAAAAAATTGTTTAAAAAAGTTTGAAAAAAATGTTTGAAAAAAAATTTTTAGAAGAAAAATTGTTGAAAGAAATTGTTGAAAAAAAATTAAAACAAAAATTTTGAAGAAAAAAAATTGGTTGAAAATTGGTGGAAAAAAAATTTAATGGTTTCAGCCCGGGACTACAAAACCCTAAAAATTGTAATGGGTTTAAATTATTTATTTAAACGTTAACAGTTAACAGTTAATTTATTTAAATCTACATGATGGCGCATAACAATACAAAAATTATTCAGAGAAAAGAATGAAAGAAAAGTTTAATTTTAACTGCTTTGAGTTGTGGCTTATGAGGATGGTTTGTTCAACGACTTTCAATTCTGTAGGCATAAAGTAATGGGTAAGACTTCCGACTGTTAGGCGATACATTCAGGTATAGATGTAGGTTCGAAAACCTTTAGCGATAGAAATTTTATTTGTAATATAATTAAAAAAAATGTAATATATGTATTTATTCTACTAAGCAGGACCATTAATATTTATAGTCAAAATACTCGCAATCAATTATTATCAATTTTTTGAATACCTTGAATCTACAAAAATCAAAGTCGGCCCCACATTGTTGTCCAAGGTTGGGCCGACTTCGTACCAAATGCCAGGCCGACTTTAAGAAGTCAAAGGCGGTTGACCGTTATCATTTAGCTGGTTGGCCCGACCAGTGGCGCAAAAAGTTGCACCGACCGTCCAAAGGTTGGCCCGACCGTGGGCCGACGGTCAATTCGCACCTGGGTATCGTTTTATAACTGTTATATGATAGAACTCTTCTCTTATAACATCATAAGAAGTATTAATACAGAAATTTTATTTGCCTTTATTGTTCATGTATCATATTCGCTGTTTTTTACATTCTTATCCAGAGAAGGTATTAGATTTGTGTACAATTTGAAACCCCCGTTTTTTTCAAATGGTCACGTTTTGAGACCTTCCGAACCCGAAAAACACGTTTTCGTGAATGTGTCTGGCTGGCTGTATATATGTGTGCATGTGAATGGGTGTATGTATGTAGATTTTTAGTCTGTCAGCACGATACCTTTCGAAAGAATTGGCAGATTGGATTGGGCTTTAGTATACTCTTTAAGTGTCCTAAAATGAAGGTCAAGTTCGTTAGACAGCCATTTTGGATATAAATTCAAAAAGTGAGCGCATTTTTAAAATTGTTGAGACCAGTTTTTTAAGATTTAATAATTCTATGTACGGGTATTTGTAGTACCCAGGTGCAAAATTCGGTCGGATGCCAGGGATTGACCATCGGCCCAAAGTCGGTCCTACTTTGGTAACTGATCTACGGTAAACAGAGTTGGACCGACTAAGGTGTTTTCAAGCTGCCATGGTCTCGCCGACGTTGGCAACCGACGTCGGCGGTGGGCGAAAAGCCAACTGTCGGCCCAATTCTGGCCCAACTTTAAGCCGACGATCGGATAAACTGTGGAAGATTGGTCGGTACGACCGCCAGAATGCGTTCGGTCCGACTCTGTATACAGCAGTCGGTTAACCACAAGTCACCTTTATGCACCGGATGGTCGGTTAAACCTTGGCCCAAATATAGGGTGGCCGTCGGACAAACGATGGTTCATGGTTTCAATAAGGCCGTGAAAGTACGGTTCGCCCGACTCTGGTCAATAGATGACCCGACCATCGGAATAACATTGGCTTTTACAAGTCATCATGATGCGCGAATTTTAAATGCTCATTAAAAATCACATTTTATGTCATTATTAAAATTTGTGAAATAGCCTAAAAAGCGAAAAAAAATATTACACGAAGAAAAATTATTCAAAGTGGGCGCCAAAAAAAATGTTTGAAAAAAAAATTGTTTAAAAAAGTTTGAAAAAAATCTTTGAAAACAAATTGTTTAAAAGAATTGTTAAAAAGAAATTTTTGAAAAAATATTAGGTAAAAATTTTTGAAAAAAAATTGTTGAAAAAAAATGAAAACAAAAATTTTGAAGAAAAAAAATTTGTTGAAAAGGTATTGAAAAAAAATTCAAGGATTTCAGCCCGGGGCTACAAAACCCTAAAAATTGTAATGGGTTTAAATTGTTTATTTAAAAGTTATTTCACTTATATTCACGTTAACAATTAATTTATTTTACATCTACATGATGTCACATAATAATAAAAAAATTATTGAGAAAAAAGAGTTAAAGAAATGTTTAATTTTAACTGCTTTGAGTTGTGCCTTATGAGGATGGTTTTTTCATTGACTTTCAATTCTGCAGGCATAGAGTAATGGGTAAGACTCTCGACTGCTAGGCGATAGATTCAGGTATAGATGTAGGTTCGAAAACCTGTAGCGATAGAAATTTTATTTGTAATATAATATTTTTTAATGTAATATATATATTTATTCTAAGCAGGACCATTAATATTTATAGTCAAAATACTCCCAATCAATTATTATTCATTTTTTGAATACCTTGAATCTACAAAAATCAAAGTCGGCCCCACATTGTTGTCCAAGGTTGGGCCGACTTCATACCAAATGTCGGGCCGACTTTGAGAAGTCAAAGGCGGTTGACCGTTATCATTTAGCTGGTTGGCCCGACCAGTGGCGTAAAAAGTTGGACCGACCATCCTACGGTTAGCTCGACAAACAATTTATCTGAATGACCTTTTTTGATAAAATACAAATTACTGGATTTATAGCATTTACAATATTCCAAAAAACAAACGAAATTGAACATTTCAAGTCAAAAAACGCACGACATGAAAAAAAGTCAGAAACAGAGAAACGTTGCTTTTTTAACACCCTACAATACTGTCATAACACCTTTCTGAATTTTTTGAAAAATCAAAATTTCAAATTTTGATCACACAAAAAATAATGAAAAATCAAAAATTCGATTTTGCGATCAAACTATGCAAGATATGAAATAAGGTGAACAAAAAAAATTGTGTATATAAAAAAAATCTACAAATTTGTTATTGATCACTTTTGGATAGGATGCGTAGTTTTTGTTTTATTCGTAAAAAATAGCATTAAAAATAGAAAAATTAAATCTTTGGAAAAACGACGCAAGGTACGTAAAAAGGTGAATTGACCGAAATTGTGCATTCAAAAAAGATCTACGAATTTATTAAAACATACTTTTTGATAGAATGCGTAGTTTTTGTTTTAATCTTAGAAAATAAAATAAAAAATAAAAGAATTAAATTTTTGGAAAAACGACACAAGCCATGAAAAAAATTAATAGACAAAAGTTGCGTACACAAAACAGAGCTATACAAATTTGTCATAACTAATTGTGTTGAAGAGGCGTAGTTTTTCTTTTAATCATAAAAAATCGCATTAAAACAAAAAAATTAAATTTGTGGAAAAACCTCAAAAGAGACGAAAAAAAAATTAATAGACAAAAGTTGTTCAAGCATACCTATAACAGCTGTGATAGATATTTCGGATTGATTGAGAAAGAGCGTAAATTGCATGAAATCAGCAATGACCCGGATCATTGGATAGACATTATCAAAGAATCCAAAAAAAGATCCAAAATTTGAGGTCACTAAAATGTAAACCACAGACTTTGAGTCATCACAGGAGTTGCAACCACTAATCGTCAATCGCAAGGTCGACGTGCACAAAGAAAGAATCTACTGGCTCAAAATCAGATCCAGCAAACTTGATCGAGAGAGACCATTTGTTCTTTATATGATATACGATGGCGAAAAGACCCGTATGGCCGACATCGCGAAAAGAATGATTTCCTAGAGACATTTCAAAAATGTTCAGTTTACGACTCTTTATCGGAATGGAAATAGCATCACAGTCCAAAAAAGTATAGCGATCTCATGCAATTGATTCAATTCATCGATTCTAAATATCAATAATTCTATCGCGATTTGAGAAAA
>CAKNWT010262826.1:0-18823 GCA_932066315.1 Andricus coriarius
CTTCAAAATCTTCAAAAGTCTACATTTTGTTTTAAATTTCGAAGTGTCTCGTCGTGTCGTCCCGAAATTCGTCCAATATTTTTCGTAAGCTTGGATAAACGTCCCGAATTTTCGGGACGACAAGTCCATCCCCTTTTCAGACTCCTCCAATTTTTCGGGAAAACCAGACACAACATTTACATTTGTTGAAATGTATAAGTCTTAAACGATTTTAGAAGCTTTTCAAAATTATTTAAAAAATTAAAATTACTCAAATTTTTTCTAAAATTTTGTAATTTAGCAAATGTGACAAGTTTTGCAAAAAAATCTTTTATATTTTTCTTTAACATTTTGGAAAATCATTTCAAATGCTGTGAAATGTTTTTCAATTTTATCTTTAAATTCATTTTTCAAAACAAAACATCATAATTATGAAGTTTTCCCCTGAAGCTTAAGAAAACTTTTTTATTCTCTTAAACCTTTCAAAATTCTTGAAACGCTTCTAAATTTTTTTTCGATATCTTTAAAAATTTACATATTCTTTCAAATTTTTTTTAAACTTGTCAAATTTTAAACTATTTTTGAGAAAACATGAATTTTCAATAAAATAGTTGAATCTTTAAAAAAAAAATTCTCAACCAGTTGCGCTTTTAACAAAAAGATATGAAATTTTGTCCATAAAAGACGAATTCCCTACAAAATAGTTAAATTTTTTAAGCCCCAAATAATTATTTTCTACAAAAAGGACAAATTTTCAACGAAATAGTTGAATTTTCTTATGAGTCTTCTTTGATGAACCAAATGATAAAATTTGTAACTAAAAATATATCAACGAAAAATTTAATAGACGAAATTTCAACTGACAAATATTTTTGATGAAAAAGAGTTGAATTTATCCAAAAAGACGAATTTTCAACAAAAAGTTAATTTTCTATTAAAATAGTTGAATTTTCAAACCAAAAAAAAAACGAATTTTCAAAAAAGAGTTGAATTTTCAATTCGAAAATATGAATATTCAACAGTAAAACAATCATTTTCAACCAACTAATTGCATTTTATACCAAAAAGATGAATTTTCTACCAACAACATTAATTTTCTACCAAAAAAGTAAATTTTTTAAATAAATTTATTAATTATCAATTAAAAAAGATTCTTTTTCAACCAGAAATGAAACGCTTGAATTTTCAGGTAAAAAATTAAATTTCAGACAAAAAAATAATTTCCAACAAAATAGTTAAATTTGCAACCAAACAATTTAAAAACAAATAAAGTTGAATTCAACCAGAAAATATCAGAATTTTTAACAAAGCATTTATATCCTCAACCAAACAAATCAATTTTCAACCGAGCATTTTCATTTTTAACCTAAAACATGACATTTCTATATCAAGAGAAGAATAACTTAAGAATAATTTAATAATAAAAACAGATTTTAAACTGACTCGAATTAATTCTAAAATTTTGAACAATCTAAAACATTTTTCCCAGGGATCCAAAGAATTTTTGTTTGTTTTTTGAAACCTTTCAAATTTCTTTAAAACTTTCGTAATCTTTTAAAACTTACATTTTGTATTAAATTTTTTGAAATATTTTCAAATTTTTAATTATTTTTGAAACTTTTTAAAACTTTTGAATATTTTAAAAAATGATTCAAATGTTTCCCTTAATTTTTAAGAAATTCAGCTTAAATTTCTAAATCTTCTGAATATCTTTTAAAATTATTCATATTTTTTCTAATATTTAAAAAAAATTCTTCACACTTAGAAAAATTGCTTTAGCGTCATCCGAATTCTTTTTTGACAATTTTGGAAATATTTTGAAATTTTTTAATTTTCTTGAAACCATACAAAATTCACATTTTCCTAAACTTTAAATGTGATTCCCGGCTCGAATTTGTATTATCGGTTAATTTTCGGTTTTTTCTGATTGCAATTTATTTCCCGGTTGTTTCCCGGTTAGTGTACACCCTGAGTTGTTTAAAGAAGAGTATTGCTACTTAAACAGACTTAACATTAATGAAATGGAATTGAATGAAATGTTAAACCTTACCTTTTGATAAACGAATGGTCTTGTCAAAGCAAGCCATCTTTCTGCTGCCATGACAATGGCAACACATCCACTGAATAGACCAAAAAGCCTCCAGATTACTCTAAGCGAACAAAAAGCTCGGGATGATTTCACTCCTTCAACATAAATTGTGACGTACATTTGTACCAGCATCCCCAATAGAGCCACCAAGTCGTTGATTGCCAGACATCGAAGCATTAAAAGGTGTTTTGGATTTCTTCTCTGTAATCAAAATTAATTTTTATAGCACATGCGTGATTTCAGCCCTTTTCAATGCTTCTTGCAAAGTGGTGCTAAAGTAGTGCTTTTCTATCATGGTGACGTCAGAGGGAGCAAACGTGTACTTTTGCTCCCTAGGGAGCGAAAGTATGACGTCAGGGATGAATAATGAAAATTATACATCTATGAGCTCTCATTTTGGGCTCTCAAAAAGCGATTGATCGCGTTGACATATTGCTTCACAGACTGGATCAACTCGAAGCGATCAGTTATCATAAAATACCGATAATTACCATAAATTACCGAAAATGTCCGAAAGATTTTCAATGCCTTGTAGTTCCGTAAATATCCAAAATTTATCAAATTTAAAACATTAAAAAAATTTTCAAAATTTTGGGTCATTTCTAAGATTGAAAATGTTTTTAAATTTTTGGTAACTTCTAAATTTATAAAAAAAATTTAATTTTTTTTTATTTCTACATTTGACAATTTTTGTTTAATTAGTGGTAATTTCTTTTCTAAAATTTTCAAAATTTTTCGTGATTTCTAAATTTTTTATATTTTCCCAAATTTTTGGTAATTTCTAAATTTCTAAAATTTCCAAAATTTTGGGCAATTTCCAAATTTCTAACATTTTGAAAATTGTCAATCATTTCTAAATTTCTAAAATTTTCAAAAATTTTGTTAATTTATAAATTTACCATAAATTTATCAAATTTACAACATCCATATCAAATAGAACGAAGTGTCTACATGTACCAAAAAAATGCGGCTATTCATACCGAAATTTCGGTGCAAATAGCCCCTTCCCACTGGAATTCGTACCGAAAACATTCAGCTATTCGTACCGAAATTTAGGTCCACGTAGCCACGGCCAAAATAAAAATAAAGTTTCAAAAATTCCTTCATATTAAAAAAATTACAAACGTTGAAAAAGTCCCACTTCTTCCTCTTGGTGCATAATATACTATTTATTTTTTAAGTTTTATGTTATTGACCACATTGAAAGTATTAAGAGCACGAAAAAGCATGTCCAGTGAAAAGTATTTAATGAATGAATGAATAAATTAATGAATGAATAAAGAAGGAATAAATGAATTATAGCTTATTTTATCTAAAAATTGATTCTCTATAACTGTAACATCATTCAATTTTTTTTAATAAATAAATTATTATCAAATATAGAGTTATTTCTTTATCAATTTTTTCGTTTGAAATATTATTTTTTGCATGCTTTCAGCCACTGATAAAAATTATTTTCAAGAATTAAATGATTTCAAGTTGTAAAATTTTTTGTTTTCAAATAAATCCTTTTTGTACATTTTACATTCCCGTTATTAAAAAATATATTTTTTCTTTTTAATTTTAATGATACCATCAATAATAATACTGCATTTCTTGAAAGTATAATTCATATTTTCCCCCGAGATTTATTCTTTCGTACCCATAACACCTTAAATATGCTATAATTAACGATTTTAACAGTTTATTAAATATATGGCTTTTTCAGTTCAACAATTTAAAAAAATATATTTTTAACTATTTACATATGTGTAATTTTAAATTGAATTTTAAACCATTTTTTTAAGGACCTTAAAAGGATTCGCTTAACTTACTGGCAGATTTTATCTTATTTTTAAATCAGATTATTTATGGTAAGATAGAAAAATTCCGTGCGATTCCAACAGAAAGAAGATTTTTAAGGTTGGCTCGAAGCCACTTATACTTTATCACAATGATATAAAACTATCAAAAATCTGCCAAATGTATTTATCCGTATCAATAATTCGAAAGCTAAAGATAATTTTATTAGCGAAGAATATAAAAAGTTTGGACATTTTCGTAGAAAAACCGATATTGGATTTTATACAAATATAAAAATATTACAAAATTAAAAACACATTGAAAAATTTAATTAAAAATGCATTTTTTTCTAGAATGTAAAATAATTTATCTAGATTATTAAATCACGTATTATCGTATTTCTTAGTTTTATTTAATGGAAAATGCAGTTTTTTTAAAAATCATGTTTGAGAAAAAAAGAGTCCAGTCTGATGAGAATATTTTTCCATTTTTTTACAAATAAATATTGAAAGTCAGTTTACTCGAAATTAATATTTTTCGTACACTAGAAATTAAAAGTCTTAATTTAGCTGCACCTGACAAAATAATTTTAGAGCTTCAAAGCTTTTTTCATATTTGACATGTTGAAGTTTTTAAAATGAAATAAGTTTTTGAAGAAATTAAAAATACGTTTTTTAGACATTTTCAAAAATTTCTACTTCTTAAATGGACAATCTTTTAGTAATTTTCAATTATATATCACATACTGCTTGTTACGAAAATACGACGAATAACGAATTTTCACATTTATTGTATAAATCTTAAGACCGTCCGTTTTTTGTAATTCGCAGGGATCTGTCAAAACTTTGCTTTTTATTCTGAGAAAACCACACATTCTCCTTATCAGAATAAACACGCAATTTTGTTTTGCCTCAGAGGACTTCTCAACGTTTTTGTTACAAATATATTTGCTCTACCCTCACCGAATTTCAGTGAATATATAGACACGGCCTTGTTTTAATCTAAAAATGTCTCATTCGTATTTTTTTCATCAAAAGAAATAAGATTTGCAAACGAAGAAGAGTGAAAATTTAATAAATAAAAAGATTTTCTTTTCAAAAATGATGCTTCCTACTTATATACCATTTTCTCTCTATATACATGCGTACAATCATTTTTCAATACATCTATTAATACAACGATAATTAGTCTATCAACAAGAAAAAGCATACATATTTTAATTAGTTCATTTTCTGAATGGAAAATTCCTATTTTGCCATGTTAAAATGGTCCTATTAAAAAGAAAAAATTTCTATCATTAAAATAATGTAACGAAATAAGAAAAAGTGAACATGAGTATGAACTGATAAAATAAATTGTGCATAAGGTCATTGTCGCGTCAGGCCGAAAATCAGGTCTCTGGAAACAAAGGTTTTCTATAATTTTAAGAATTGCAATGATATTATCAGTCATCTTTTATTGAAGAAAAGGAACATTATTTTTTATGCAAAATGTTTAAAACTTACTTAATTAATTAAAACTTAATTTTTGTAATTCAATTTTTTCTTACTGTCGCCTTTTACCAATTAAAAAAAAATGGTTGAATTTCAATAAATCATGGCGTTTTTTGTCAAGGAAAACATTATATATAACTCTAAAGTTTTTAATTTTGAAAATAAGTATAAATAATCTTAAAATATAGTTTTTTTCCTTAAAAAAAATTCTTTTAACTATTTCTGCCATGGCAAATTTTAATTTTAAAATTGGAGACAGTGGAATTGTAGAGAATGTTTTCCCCGAATGAGTAAGCCATCATTTATTAAAATTCAACCAATTTTCAAAAATTGGCAATTTCAATACAAAAGGATAAATTTTTAACCAATCGTTTGCATTTTTGACCACAAAATAGGACTTTTTAAGAAAATAGTGAAATTTTCAACAAAATAGTTGAATCTTTAAGCTATAAAGCTGAATTTTAATCTGATTGAAATTGCAATTTTAACTAAATAGTTAAATTTTCAAAGCAAAAAGACAAATTTTGTAGAAGACAGTTAAGCTCAACGAAAAGTATAAAAGTTCATATTTCAACAAGAACAAAAAAACTAATTTTCAACAAAATAGTTAAATTTTCTACCAAAGAGTGGAATTTTAAACAAATTAATTAAATTTTAAACAAAATAGTTGCTTTTTAACGAGACTATTTTTAAAAACCAAAAAGATGAATTTTCAACCAAGCCGTTTAATTTTCTACCAAAAAAGACCATTTTCAACGAAATACATGTATTTTCAAACAAGTAGTTGATTTTTCACACACAAAAAATGGATATTCAACCAAAAATGGTAAGGTCAAATTTAAAGTTAAAAAAAAATTATCAATAAAAAAAATGAATTTGCAACAAAGTAGTGAAATTTTCAACCAAAGAGCTGGATTTAAACTAAATTATGAATCTTTAACGGGAATAGTTAAATTTTCTATTAAAAAATTAATTTTCAATAAAAAGAAAAGGATTTTCATCCAAAGAGATAAATTTATAACTAAAATGATGAATCTTCAACAACAAAATTATTTTTTAACAAAGTGGTTTAACCTTCAACAAAAAAGATGAAGTTTTAACGGATAATGTAATAATAGATATTTCAACCAAGAAATATTTTTATTTTAAATATAAAACAGTTAAATTCAACCAAAAAAGACGTATTTTCAACAAAACAGTTGAATTTTCAACCAAAAAGGATGACTTTTTAATAAACTTGTTGAATTTTCAACAAAATAATAAAATTTTTAACCAAAAATATAATCGTCATTCGGAATAAAAAAATAAAGAAATAGAGATAGAAATACATGGCAAATAAATTACTAACAAGACTATTATATCAGGGTGGACGCAAAACTTCATTTTTAAAATTCCCTAAATTTTCCCTGGACAATTTTTCATTTTTCCTGACCAATAATTTTCAAAGACCAGAATCTTAATCTTGTAACGTTTTTAACATGGAATCTTTTACAAACGGAGTAAATCAATTTTAAATTAAAATTGAAAACTTTGAAATTTATTCTTCTTGACAGTTATTTAAAGTTATAGAAATTCCCTGACTTTTGCAACATTTTTGTTTTAAATCTCTGGCTTTTCCCAGACTTTCCCTGAAAAATAAAATTCCCTGACTTTTTCCTTATTTTCATGCTTTCCCTGACCTACAACGACCCTGACATGTTTTCCCAACTCTATTTTCCTAACTTGAGATTTTTTTTACGTTCAACTTTTCTGGAACAAGATTTTTACAAAAATCTAAAAACCTCCAGCTACACTGACCTTATCTTTATGAAAAAGTATGAAGAGTGCGGAAAGATTCCCCACGACTCCTGTGAGATAAACCAAGGTAAGAACAATTTGTGAACCAAAGGTCACATGTGGTACCCCTTTGGCTTCAACAATGCTGGTCGTGTTCCCCACATAGTATGGTGTAGTGAACTCCATGTCCAATTTTTTCACGATCGTTGAACTTTTCGTCAAGATTTATCTAATTCTGCCAATAAAAGTCAATATATGACTATGTGCGAAGAACTTTTGGCTCGCACTCAACTACCACCCATTCATCACTTCTCAGCTTCCTCAACACAGTAAACGCGTATCATTATCGCAAAAGTGCATCGATGATATGTTGGTAATTCTGTGAAAAATTTGTTTTTCTTGGTCTCAATATCTCAAACTCTATCCATAAAATAATGTGCTACTTCAATTTTAGTATCAAATTATTCCTAATTAGATCCTAAAAAGGGTTTACTACCCAATTGAGAACTGAGTAGTGTAATTAATCAAAAGTTTCGAAGAATAATTGTCTCTTGGAAATTTCTTTCCTCTGCTTGCTTCTTGTGTAAGTTTTTTATTTTTATCAATCTTCTTAGAAGGAATTCACATACAGTATCTAACTATCACAATCCACACACTGCACGGTTCGTTATTTTGAAATGATAAATCAGTGATAACGTTACAGACAGTGTCTCCCGATGAATGTGAAAGTTTTCAAGCGTTCAAAAGATTTTTTCTCAACCGGTTTTTTGGGTGATTATTATTTTTTTTTTATTATTATTTCCTAATTATAGAGTCCACAACCAATTATCTGGTCAAAAAGTCTGGCAACACCGAGAGCTACACTTAAGGCCCTTTTCAGATCCTTATTATACCTGCTCCAATGCCCATTTTTTCATAAATCGACAGGGAAAGGAAGAACCAAATTCACCAGGCACTATTCACTCTTGTTATATGGGATTTTTGGATTGATCAGAATTCGTATTTTTTATTTGCAGTTAACGGATTTAAAAAAAATCTGCTGATTTAACTTTAAAATTGAAAGTAGTTATTTAGTGAAAAATCGAGAATGACTGCGGTTCGACAATTGGAAAAAATCAAGGAGCACATTTTCCATAGCACAGTTGCCGCCTCACTGATCTGAAACACGCGGTCCTCAGAGTTTTGTTTACAGAGGCAATGGTGATATTATTGAGAAGCGCGGCGCAGAATCTTTCGCGCATCTCCTGAGACTTTTTAAAATTTTATTTAATCAAATTTTAATTTAAATATGAATAAAAATCTAGTAGATCACTTATCTGAATCAGAATAATCTGAATTCAGAAGGTTTGCGTTCAACGCTCGTCCTTCGGAATAATAAGTACGACCACTCTGCACCTGCAAAATTAATTCGACAAATACAGTATGCTTCAAATTTTTTAGTTTTTACAATACAATAATAAGGGTATTTCGGTCCATCCCTAAATTACCTAACATATTTTTTGCCAATTTGTTACTCCTCCCCTGCCCCATGTAACAAATCTTAACAAAGTGGTTTGGACTTCCCCCACCTATGGTAACTAAATTTTCCTAAATATTTTAAGCCATGTGTTCTTAAACACAATTTAGTTACTTACTACCCGGAACACCCAAATTACCAAAGAATTAGAAGCTATTAAAAGGAAAAGAATGAAGATTAAAACAATATGGAACTATACACTCCTCGAAAATTAAAACGTATAAAAAGATGTATCATCTAGTAGGAAAATACCGATTTTTGAAGTTTAAAAAAAATTGTTCATTCTCTTTATATAAGAAAAACTTTCTTGATATTTAAGTACAACAATACTATATGTAGTATATTTGTTCGCGTCTTCGAGATGCATCGATCGACCTATTTCTGAACCTTTTATAACCCATCAGTACCGATTTATGATGTTTCAAAAAATGTGTATATTCTGTTTATATGAGAAAAACTTGGTCTTATGTTAATTATTTACCTGGTTTATATCAGGAATTTTTTAAATATTGGAAATATAACAGTATTGTATCTGATGTAAATGTTCGTATCTTCGAGACGCGTGAAGTGATATCTATTGACAGACTTTTTATAACCGTTCTTGATCAATCAATAGCTACTTAGAAAGATTGAAAAAAAGTTAGATTTTTTTTATGAAGAAAACTTTTGTTTTAATTTATAATATAACACTACCGCCAGTTAAAAAGTTGCATACTTGAACGGAACACATCGATTAACATTTTGATGGGCTCTCTGATTTCTTTGGTTTTTTGAAAAAGTAATAACTTTAAAAATTGTGAAAAAAAACTTATTTTTTATGGATATTTTTTCAATATACACTAAAAATCTTTTAAACTCTTTCAAATCTTGGGAAATAGATTGAAATATTTGCAAATGTCCTTAAATTTTTGAAATCCTTTAAACTCCCTCAATGCTTGTGAATAAATTCTTTTAAATTTAATTGAAATATTATAAATTTCCTTGCAATCTCGTGAAGCTACATGAAATCTCATGATATTCCTTTAAATTTTGTTAATATCTTGAAACTTCCTTAGAATCCTTTAAAATACCGTGAAATATTTCCAATCCTTTAAAACCTTTTAAAATCCCTTGAAATTTTGTGAAGCTTTTGAAAATACCTTGAAATCTTTTAAAATGCCCTGGAATCTTAAAAATCCTTTGAAAGTCCTTGAAATCTATTGAAATTCCTCGGAATGTTTTAGAATACCCTACAATCTTTTAACCTCTTTCCAATCTTTGGAAATACCTTGAAATATTCGAAAATATCTTATTTAATTATTTGAAATCCTTTAAAATCCCTCAATTCTGATGAATAAATTCTTTTAAATTACATTAAAATATGATCAAATCTGATGATGTTACTTGAAAATCCTTAAAATCCCTAGAAATATTTGAAGTCCTAAGCGATCCTGGGAAATTCGTTAAACCCGCATAAAATTGTTCTAAATCCCTTTAAATCATTGAAATCTTCTATAAAATCCTTTGAGATCCTGAAAAATTTATTAAAATACCTTATTGGGAGTCTTTGAAGTTCTTTCAAATTACTATCTATTTCATTGCCTTAAAAATTGCCAAAAAATTAGTTTTTATGAATATTTTTTTAAGGATTTATGGAAAAAAGCATCTAATTATATCGATATGAAGGCTTTGTATCAACATTGCAGTCTTTTATTGTGAAATTACTAAACTCTAACGTTAGATACTGTAATTTTGAATACATAGGTTTTCTATGTGAGGTTGATTTGACAACAATGTTACCTTTCAATATCGATTTAAGTAATTTATGGATGTTCCCTAATTAAATACAATTATAAGGATATTATTAAATAAATAAATAATACAGCTAGGCAGCAAAAATTCATTTTTTAAATTCCTTGACTTTTTCCTGACTTTTCCCTGATTTTTCCTTGGCTAGTTTTTTATTTTCCCTGACCATTCATGATTAAAGACCAAAATTATAATCTTATAATATCTTGCATGTGATTTTTGAATGAATTCAGGATAAATTCATAAGACTTCAAACCAATCCAAGTTAAATATATTCAAAAGAATTCAAATGAATTGGAAAAACAATTTTAAATACACAAAATTCTATCGATTTCCGTAAGATTGGACTAAATTTAGAGAAATTTAAGGGAAATGAGAAGAATTCGATAAAATTCATTAATATTCATGGTGAACTAAATAATTCATGGTGAATTAAAAAAATGCAAGTGAATTGAAAACAATTCAAAAATATGAAAAATTCATGAAATTCAGTAAGTTTCAAGTGAGTTTATAAAAAATCAGTCCGTGAAGCTTCGTAGAAACGGGTACGGTTAGGATTTTTTTTAAATTTTCTATTTCGTTTATTGGTTTTGAGTTAAATTTGTGAATAATTTTTTTAATGCTGGCCCTAGGAGTTTATAAAGAATTTTTTTCGCTTTTTCAGAAAATTTCCGATCCTGTATTCTGGCTTTGAGTCAAATGTGAGTCAACTTTGAGAATTTTGGGATCAAAAAGCCGAAATTGTCATGTTTTTGCATAGAAACGTTATGATGAGCATTTCACTCAGGGTCTCAGGATTATTTTTCCTCGCATCAGACCTGAAAAACATCTGCATGCAAAAAAATGAAGTCGGTAGACCAAATAGTTTTTGCGCTAGGACTGCCAACAGGGTCATTTTGAGTAAAAAGGGCTGAATTTTCATGTTTTTGAATAGCTATGAGATGAAAAATAATCACAGTATTTTTCCTCGCATTCGTAGTCTTCAAAGTATTAGGAAAATTTTCGCTGGTTTAGCCAAAATAATAGTTTCAATTAAATAAATTTCATTAAAACAGTAATACAAATCTTTAATAATTTATTTGAGGAAACCAATTTTTTTAAGAGAATGGACAACATCAATTTCTAATTATGATAAATATTTGCATGATTTTATTCTTGAGAGATTAAAAAAAAGTTTTAAGTGCTACAAAATAAAATTTACCTGCAGGTGATTGACATTTATATACAAAATATATAATAGCATTCAATTTTCTCTAAAAGTATTGTTATTTATTTTATTCTATGTTGATGTTTAAGAAAGTATCCAACATATAATTTATAAGTGAAAACGTATTATCTCAAATATTGATGCTAGAAAGCTTTAATTATTTTCTGAAGACATTTTTTAACTAGAAAAAATCACTAAAAATAGAGAAAAGGTATAAAAATATTTTTCAAGCTTTCGGAATACCTTTTAAACATGGAAATACCAACTGTAGCAAAAAGTTGTGTATTTACTATATAAATATTGCTTATTTTTGGAAATTCACAGAAACGCAAAAATCTAAATATCCTGATTCTTACCGGTAGACTGTATCGTTTAAAATAGGTTAAAGATTTTTATCTGATCTAAGATCGAGAATATTTATTAATATTTAATTTTGTGGCAGGTAATTTTTATTTTGTTTACAAGACAAAAATTTTATTTAATTTGTAACAAATATTATTATATAATTCTTGATATTATACATTAAAATAATTCTTATATTAGACTAATTTGAAATAGGTACAATGCAAATGTTGACAGTTAATGAATAAATTAAATACAACCATAATTAATTGCATTTTTATTAAATAATAAATGATAAACAACATCTTAATTTTATTTAAATATAATGACCACACCATTTTCACAATAAAAACCAACAAGGTACACATGTGCCAGATTCTTTGGTAAATACTCCGTTTAAAAATTTAAGCTTGTTCATGCCAATGCAAATACCATAATTCGTACGATGATCTGTTGACTGCTTCATCGAAACCATACCCTACGCGTGTAGAATAAGATATAAATCTCATTTGTTCAAATAATGAGGTAGTTTTCCAGATAGATACCAAGCTAAAAATTTTAATATTTAGGATTACAAAAGGCCTATCTAGTACGAAATAATTTTATTTTTTTACAAGAAACTGATTCACTGGAGTATTTGTTTAAATAAATTATCTTTCACAATTAAATAAAATGTTGAATGCAAAAAAGGTGTAATCTCAAACTCTCATGTCCTAGACATTATTCCAAAATTTAAAGAAATTCTATCATAATTTGGAGAAGTTCTGAAATATTGTTATTTAACATTTTTTAAACAATATTCTTTTGCATCTCATATTTTACACCTAGAAAATTGGGATAAAAGTACTTAACATCCAACTCTCGCAACGGTTATACCTAAATGTTTTCCGACTTATCCGATGATTGTCGGTATAATGAAAAAGAATAATTGTTTATAGCAATTTGTTATTAAAAACGTAAACCAAATTTCGGAAATGTTTTTGGATTTTAAATTACAAGAGACTCTATTTTTGAATACATTTAACCTTCCACCTTAAGGTTCTAATAAGAAAAATCGGATTGAAATATTTATTTATAACAAAATACAATTCATTCATAGGCAGGCTTCTTCGAAAACACGCTATCCTTTATTAACAAATTATTATCTCGTGAACTATTGTTCTAGGCGGGTTCGAATGGAGGTAATTTTAAAGCTAATTTCATGCCCTGCTAAAAAATATCTTACACTACTTAGTCATCTTTGAACTGGAAACAAAAACCCGAGCAAACGTGGGGAATTATTTTTGAAGTGACCTCAACAACAAAAAAATAGTTCTCCGATCGGACTGGAACTTCGGCAAAATATAGTCCTACTGAATGGCAATTTATGGGGGAAAAATTTTATCGTTGGGACAAATATGTACCTTAAGGGAAGGGGTGATATTTTTGTATTATCTGGGTGTACCATCGAATTCAGCATCTTCTAACTATTTTAATATCAACTACAAAAAATGTTTGTCTTCTACGGCATTGATAGGATTTTCCTATACCTTTTCATTGATAATACATTTTTTTTAAATAAGCATTTGACCTTCAAAAATGAATGTCCACAATTAATTTCACTTTTTTCGAATTTTGTAATTTTTTGCTTTCTTTTTGGCTTAAATGAAAGCTGAGCTTTTTTTATTTAAGGACCTTAAGATTAAAAAGTGGATCGACATTTTTTTATTTATGAAAATAAGTCTCAAGTAGTTTCTTGAGGATATCATCTGTTTTGATGATATAAAACTCTTTGGATATTAGTAAAAAAAGTTTCGTCTTCGAAAAAAAGTGAAATTTATTTTTGACCTTGATTTTTGAAGGTCAAATATTTATATTAAAAAAATGCTTATGATCAATGGAAAGGGCGTGAAAAAATCTATGGAAACTGTAGTAGACAACTCTTTTTTTATTGACATTAAACAAGTTGCAAGTCGCTAAATTCGATGGGACACGCAAAAAAAATATATATCAGCCCCTCCTTCTCGGTAAATATTTGTCTCAATGGTAAAAATGTTTCCCAACAAATTGCCATTCGGTAGGACTGCACTTTGCTGAAGTGTGAGTCCGATCGGAGAACTTTGGTTTTTTAGGTTGGGTCACTTCAGAAATGATGTTCAACGTTTTAAAATATTGTTTCTATTTTTACGTTTTTGTTAATTGACAATATACGCAACAGTCTCACAATGCGTAGGGTTTCAGTATTTCATTATAACGTCCACCCAAAAACATTTTAAGGAATGAAAATTGCTATATATTATTTAGAAATCCTAATTTACCTGAACTATAAAAAAAATCTAGAAATTATTCACCTTTTTCTTTCAAACCAAAAACATTTAAACACGAAAGAAGAATGAATCACATGAATGTAGTATCGATTTTAGGTGCTCTGGAGGTCAAAAACTCGAGATAGCATGCTTCACAAAAAAGAGTATAATAAAAAATGACTTCTCGGAAGTTTTTTCATTTTTCTTTACAAAGTCGTTTAGATACATTAAATTTTATTATACTCTGAGATCAATTTCACCCAATGAAATCATATCCGAGATAATGAAACTCTTATACCCACACTGCGACATTATTTTATATTCTATTCCTGTTGTGTCACTTTGTATTGATTTATATTGTGATTGATAGTAATAATTGATACTGAATAAGTATTATGCATACCAATTTGTATTAGGTCAGGGTTAGGTTTGAAAACAGCTTTAAGCTGTACCTTGCCCTTTCGGTTCTTACGTTATCTCCGCCTGCCATGTACATATCCTTCTTGTCACGAACTTAATAAATATCTATTATTATTATTATATAAATTGCAAATCATATTTAAATTTATTAAATATGCGAGTATTTCTCTACGTAATCATCAATTTATATGTCAAGTACTATTTATAGGAAGCATTCCCTTTATCTTAGAATGGATCGGTATAAACAATTAAACATACAATGGACAATGCTGAAAACGGTCAGGAAATTGATTAAAATAATACACTGTCATAAAAGCGGCGCATACTGAATGATACCAAGCTTGCATAAGAATTGTATTCTTTGTAATTCTCATGCTAATATTAACACTCAAAAGCACACAATGTGAATTTTGAGAGGTGAAAGAACGTTGACAGAAGTAAAGTTGAAAAAACGAAAAAAAGCACACAATGTGAATTTTAAAAGGTGAAGGAACGTTGACAAAAGTATAGTGGAAAAATGAAAAAATTGTTTATACGGTTCTTTGGAATACAAGGAAGGGAAAATAAAATAAAAAAATGGTCTTATTACATTTATGAGAAAACATAAAGTTTAGGCTATTATCGGTTTTCAAAAAAGTACTAAATTTTTTAGAATTTCATGTAGTATTTAGAAAATATATCTCCAACTTGTGCAACTTTGATACATGGAACTGTGTAACGCTATCGTTTGATAATTAAAATTAAGCAGCGCTTGGATTGGTTATACTCGGATGGGATACCATCCTATATAATTTTTTGGTTGAATCTACTAAATATTCCATCTGCCCAAAATTTGATTAAAACCATTAAAAATTTGGTTTAATCAACCATAGCTTTGCTGGCCACAGCAATGCGCTTATTTGGTTGATTCAACCAAATTTTTGTTGTGTCGACTAAACATTTTTTTTTAAATTTGCTTTTCTAACAAGCTTCTTCTGATGAAAGAATTTCACTAATTTTAACAGATTACATTTTTTATCTAAAACTTATTTTTCAATTAAGGATCGTATAATGATATACAGAAAGTAGTAGTGTCAAATGGAACCAGTAAAATATGCGTCCCCTTTGTATTATTTCCGGAAAATGTACGGAAAAAATTCAAAATAGCAGTTTCATGTAAAATTTGTGATCGAAACGGGATTTTTTTTGTAATTATCTCAACATGAATTTTTTGTATTCTATAAGTGACAAACTTGCAAGTATCTTCGCTGGAATTAATGACATACTTAATGGCTTTTAGGAGGAATACGTCTTATTGAAGACATTTTTTAATTATTTAAACAATATACATTTGTTTAAATTTTTCCCCACCAAATCATGAAAATTAGTATTTTTTTGAACTAATTACGCACTTAATGAATGATAGAAGTCATATTTTTTTCAAGACATTCTTAAATGTTTAAGCAATTAATAATCATTCAATTCTGACTTTTGATTGGAAAGATAGAGAAGATTCTTGTTTCTTATACCATATGTGGCTTATTATAAAGAAGTTATACCTCAATGGTTCAAACAATCATTATTTGCTTAAACAATTACCACAGCATTAATTAACCACAATTAACCAAAGTAATAAAGGAACAATTCATAATATTGTTAAACAAATTGTTTAAGCAAATGAGAATTGCTTGAAAAATTGAGGTTTATCTTCTGAAAGAAACAATATCTTAATAAGGACCGACATAGTGTAAGAGAATTTAAAGAACTAGAATTTTCTCCACTTTTCCTATGAAAATTCAGAAGTGGATGATTACTAATAGTTTAATCAACTATTTAATAATATCTTGAACAAAAAATTGTTTTCTTAACATCCATTAAGAATGTAATTAGTTCAAGAAACTCCTAACTCTTCAGGATTTGTCATGGCAAGAAATGTAAACAAATATACATTGTTTAAACATTCCTAAAATAACACAGTGAAAAAATATTTTTCTCAACATAAAAATAATTACTTTTTATGCTTTACAGGGGAAATTAAAATTTCTTAACAATTAATAATTGTTTAAATAATTTGAAATTTGTCAAAAAATACATGCAAACTTTTCACCCATCATATATTAACAAAAATGCTGGAAAAATTCAATATGGACCGTCTCTAGCATAAATTTTGAATAAAACTACTATTTTGCATTTCCGGGGCATTTTCCCAGCACAATACAAAGTGGTTGGCGTATCAAATTTAAATGCTATGGGACGGAAACGATCCCTTGAATATTTTTTAAGAAGTGGCTAAAATTCAATTTGCGAAGAGTTAATAACAAGTATATGTAGGTTTTTTTTATTTTTCCGAAACTTTTTAATTTTAATTTTCCAAAATTTATGGAAAGAAATATTCCTAAAAAGAAGTCTGTTGAGGCATTTCTCTATCCCGCAAATTTTGCATGGCAAATAATCATTTTAAGACATATTATGTATATTAAATATGTGTTTTTGATTATCTTGGAAAAATAATGCGTTAGCAAGAAGTGTCAAAAGACTTATTTTTATAACTTATTAGGAGAAATAACTTTGGTAGGACTTTTGTCATACCCTGTTACGTTTTTCTTAACGTGAATTTCCTTTTTCAGAGAAAAAAATCTCCGTCCTCTTGAAGGTGCTGCCACACGATGAAATTTCATGAAATAATATTTATCATAATAATGTAGTACAGAATTTAATTTTTGGTCCTTATTAAGTTGTCCCTGTCATATTTTCATAAATTCTTAAATTCCAGTGCTAACATTTTTCAAAATTATGGCATATCGAAAAATACATATATTGTACAGATTTAACACGCCCGAAAAAGATTTTACTATATTTCTGTGATTTTGTAAAAAATAAGCAGTTTTTAAATTTATAAGATTAAAAATTGGATAGGGGCCATTTTATATCCCCCCTCCCAGCTGAAACAATTTTTTAAAATGTTTTTACATCTTCAATTTCAAATTCTCAGGGAACACATGCTTCTCTAATTTTTTATCAAAATGTTATATTTGAAAACCTATCGTAGAAAACTTTTTTTGTTTATCCTGTAAAATTTAATTCATGGTCCTTATACGATTGTCATTCGCATGTTTTCATATTAAAAATAGAATGCGGTTTGAATTTTTGATTAAATTGCCTTTCAACATTTAAATTTCTATGTTTTTACCACACTTTTAAGATTAACAATTCTTTTTGATAGCCTGCGTCATCAACTTCATAAAATTTGAATATTCATAAATTTGACAAACCAAATTTTTTATCAAATGGATAAAATGAATGTTGGGTGGGAATTGTAAATTAATTTAAAATGGAAATAAGGATTCGCACGATTCTTTGGTATCATCCTTTCACCAGAATGCATTAATTATTCAATTTATGCTCCCTTAATAAATTTCAGTTATTCTCCAAAAATAAGATATTAAAATACTAGAATTATAATGTATTTTTAATTTTTAAAGGACCCCGCACCAAATGTACAGTAAATGGCTTTATGTGAAAGATTCTGAATCTAATTTTTTTTGTATTTTCCAACCTGCAAAGCAATAATCCGAAAGAAAAAAGTAAGAAAAATGGTCAGTTTTTCAACAAAAAATTGTCAAAGTTTCGATTTTTACATATGTATTTTAATAGAAAAGTGCTTAATTAGGTGAAAAATTTTTTTTCTCCTACACTCTTTGTTAGATTTTGATAAAGTTTCACATTTTGACTATCAGTCTTACCGAAACGAAAGTTTCATATCTGAAATCTAGAAAGATTAACGGTTTTTTGTGTATACAGCTTGTTATGGGGGTGTTTTCATACTTTAAACATCCAAGTATGGAAATCATCATTTCTTAGTAACTAAAGTCACTCGAGATTTTTTATTTAAATGCTAGGGTATAAAATATCGATTTCTTTGTTTCATTAATCAAGGGATGATTAAACTACTCTGAAACTCTAGAAAAATTCAAAGACATCCTTGTCGTTCTACACTTTCCCTATTTACTTTGATTCCTATCCTCATAGATTAATCAGAAAACTTTTTGTGATTTTAGTGATTACGAAATGTCGATATGCCGGATTTAATATTCAAAGGATGATAAAACAACCCTTGAAGTAAATGCACATATATAATATCCGTGCTATGCACGCTTCCTTTACTTT